>CM065723.1:80580886-80585886 GCA_033310375.1 Conus canariensis
ACACGGACAATGGTAGATAACACCAGTCAGCAGAGTATCTTCCCCTGTTCACGTGGACAATGGTAGATAACACCAGTCAGCAAAGTATCTTCCCCTGTTCACGCGGACAATGGTAGATAACACCAGTCAGTAAAGTATCTTCCCCTGTTCACACGGACAATGGTAGATAACACCAGTCAGCAAAGTATCTTCCCCTGTAAAACGGACAATGGTAGATAACACCAGTCAGCAGAGTATCTTCCCCTGTAACACGGACAATGGTAGATAACACCAGTCAGCAGAGTATCTTCCCCTGTAAAACGGACAATGGTAGATAACACCAGTCAGCAGAGTATCTTCCCCCTGTAACACGGACAATGGTAGATAACACCAGTCAGCAAAGTATCTTCCCCTGTAACACGGACAATGGTAGATAACACCAGTCAGCAGAGTATCTTCCCCTGTTCACACGGACAATGGTAGATAACACCAGTCAGCAAAGTGTCTTCCCCTGTTCACGCGGACAATGGTAGATAACACCAGTCAGCAAAGTGTCTTCCCCTGTAACACGGACAATGGTAGATAAACACCAGTCAGCAAAGGATCTTCCCCTGTTCACACGGACAATGGTAGATAACACCATCAGCAAAGTATCTTCCCCTGTTCACGCGGACAATGGTAGATAACACCAGTCAGCAAAGGATCTTTCCCCTGTTCACACGGACAATGGTAGATAACACCAGTCAGCAAAGGATCTTCCCTGTAACACGGACAATGGTAGATAACACCAGTCAGCAAAGGATCTTCCCCTGTTCACACGGACAATGGTAGATAACACCAGTCAGCAAAGGATCTTCCCCTGTTCACACGGACAATGGTAGATAACACCAGTCAATTTTCCCCTGTTCACACGGACAATGGTAGATAACACCAGTCAGCAAATTATCTTCCCCTGTTCAGGCGGACAATGGTAGATAACACCAGTCAGCAAAGTATCTTCCCCTGTTCACACGGACAATGGTAGATAACACCAGTCAGCAGAGTATCTTCCCCTGTTCACGCGGACAATGGTAAATAACACCAGTCAGCAGAGTATCTTCCCCTGTTCACGCGGACAATGGTAGATAACACCAGTCAGCAAAGTATCTTCCCCTGTTCACGCGGATAATGGTAGATAACACCAGTCAGTAAAGTATCTTCCCCTGTTCACACGGACAATGGTAGATAACACCAGTCAGCAAAGTATCTTCCCCTGTAAAACGGACAATGGTAGATAACACCATCAGCAGAGTATCTTCCCCTGTAACACGGACAATGGTAGATAACACCAGTCAGCAAAGTATCTTCCCCTGTAACACGGACAATGGTAGATAACACCAGTCAGCAGAGTATCTCCCCTGTAACACGGACAATGGTAGATAACACCAGTCAGCAAAGTATCTTCCCCTCTAACACGGACAATGGTAGATAACACCAGTCAGCAGAGTATCTTCCCCTGTTCACACGGACAATGGTAGATAACACCAGTCAGCAAAGTGTCTTCCCCTGTTCACGCGGACAATGGTAGTAGAAAGAAACTCGTGGAGAGTGTGGCAGCAGAGAGTCCTCAGAAGAGAAGCCCCCTTCAAGCAAGTGTTTCGGCCTTATCTCCTGACACTCTAGGGGGGTGGGCCACACCCGGTTCATGACTCCGGATGTCCCTCTGCTGCCCCTTTTTTTTCCCATCTTGGGACGAGCCATGGCTGGGATTCGAACCCATGACCCTCTGGACATGCTCATTTTCACTTAATGACTCGCGCTTTAACCACTGAGCCACAGGGACACCTGATATTTGTAGGGAAATTAAGCCTTATGAAGTTCACTTTTGTTCCTCCTTGACCAGATCCAGCTTGAACACCTCTCTGCCGCTTCTGCCATTGCTTTCAGGGCTCTGGTTTTTTCCTTCCCTGCAACTGAGAGCTGTTTCATGAGGCTGTATGCAGACGTTCCTACAAACCCCCTAGCTCCAATTTCTGCAGTGAGGACTTTGACCTGATAGCCTTCTCTCCTCAGGCTGTTTGCCAGATCAGCATACTTTTCAGTCTTGTAGATTTGAGCTGCCTCCATTCTGTTCTCATATGGCACCGTGAGCTCGATCATGATCAGCTGCTTGGTTGACTTAGAGTGGACTACTATGTCTGGTCTCATGCCACTCTTGCTGATGATCTCTGGGTGACTCTTCCATTCTGGGAGGTCTGCAGTGCACTCCCAGTCATCTGCCCCGTCCAGCAGACTCTGCCTGCATGTTTCGAGTGGCACTGTTGTTCTTGGCCATGATTTGCTGCCTCCTGCCGTGAAGAATGTTGCGGGTGCTTTTGGAGTCCTGATTTTCCCTTTTGTGTGTTGGTACTAGCCCAGACTACTTGTACAATTTCTTTGAGCACTTGGTTGTGCCTCCATGTGTACCTTCCTTGAGCCAGGGCTACTTTACATGAGCTTAGGACATGCTCCACTGTTTGTTTTTCATGGCAGAGGGGGCATGCAGGATCGTCTGTTTTCCCCCACTTCACCAGGTTTGCATTTGAGGGCAGAAGGTCATATGCAGATCTGAGAATGAAGCTGATCCTGAGAGGGGCCATGTGCCAAATGTCATTCCAAGTGAGACTTCTTTGGAGTGCATTCTCCCACGTTGTCCATTGCCCTTGCTGGCTCTGCTGGACTGCTTTTTGGAGTCTTTTTTGGTCTTCTTCTTTTCTCATCTCCTGAATCATCATGTCTCTTTTGGCTTTTCCTTTGGCCTTTGACCACCATTCAGTTTTGGTCACCCCCAGTCCCTGTCTGTTGGTCTGTGTGTGTCCTGTTATTTCTCTGATCTTGCGACTTTCTTTTGCAGAATCCATCGCCTCTTGAACTTTCCATTTTCTGCCTGTCTTCAGCTGGGGCTTAATTGCTTCTATCACCTTGTCTCCTGAGTCCTCCAGCATGCTTTGAAGTCTGATCTTCCTGCTTTGTATTCCTCCAGGATGGATTTCAGGGGTAGTTTCAGCTTTGCTTGGCGACAGTACAGCGCTATGTCAGTCAGACAGGGTGGGACACCAAGCCATTTCCTTGTGAACTTGTTGATTTTGGCTTCCATTGCCTCCACTATGCTGGTGCAGATGTCGTATATCATCAGAGGCCATAGCAGCTTTGGTATCAGCATGAACTGCAGACACCAGACCTTGTATTTGCCAGGGAGCCCACACTGGTCAATGGTCTCCAAGCCTTCCTCCGCCATCTGCTTGGTTTCTTTTGCTCTTTGTGTGTCTTTCAGCGTATCATCATACCATCTTCCAAGGCTCTTGACTGGTTCTTCTGTGACTGTTGGAATGGCCTGGTTGGCAACACTGAAGACCACAGATCCGGCCACTTTTCCTTTCCTCAGTGAGAGACTCCGTGATTTCTTTGGCTTGAACTTCATTCTGGATGAGGCAACTATGTCGTCCAGCCTCTCCAGCACATGACGTGTCTCGTCTTCTCTGGATGAAATCACTGTAGTGTCATCCATGAAGGCCTTGAGAGGAGGCATCTTGTATCCATCGCCAAGGTCTGTTTGTCTCGCGTTGTTTGTTGCTGCTTTCAAGATGAGTTCCATTGCCAGCACGAACAGTATTGGGGAAATTGCACAGCCCATTGCAATACCCACTTCCAAGTTGATCCAGTCTGTTGTGTACTCCTTGGTAGAGAACCGCATTGAGAAGCCATTGAAGTACTTCTTGAGCATGTCGCGGATGTTCTTTGGCACATGGTACATCTCAAGAGCCAACTGTATCATCTCATGGGGCACAGATCCATATGCGTTTGCCAGATCAAGCCACACTACGTCCAGGTCTCTCTTTTCTGTTTTGCTTTTTGGATTGCGTCCCAGATCATTGTGGCGTGTTCTACACAGCCCGCCACGCCTGGGATGCCACCTTTCTGGACTGACACATCCAAGTACTTGTTTTCCATCAGGTACTTGGTCAGCCTTGCTGCCATGACAGAGAAGAAGATTTTCCCTTCGACGTTCAGTAGTGATATTGGCCTGAACTGGCTAATGTCACTTGAGTTTTGCTCTTTGGGGATGTACACACCATCTGCCGTCATCCACTGGCCGCTGATCTTCTGGTTTCTCCAAGCCGATCGCAGCAGCCTGTGGAGCCACTCCAGCACCTTGGGACATTTCTTGTAAAGCTGGTAAGGTATTCCGTTTGGCCCTGGTGATGATTTGGCTCTGGCTTTGTCGACCACCTTCTTGATTTCCGCCAACGTTGGAGGCTTGCCATTGAACTGTTCCTCAGGGTTGGTTGGCCACACCAGACCTTGAATGTCGAGTGGTGCTTTGCTCTGTGGGTCAGAGTATGTTTTCCTCAGATGCTGCTCAAGAACTCCTTTGTCCACACTTAGGGTCCCAGATTTTGGCTGCTCAAACAGTGTTCTGGCAAACTGGAAGGGGTCTCTGAAGAAGCGCTCTTGTGTCTTCTTCTTTTTGCTCTTCCTCTTCCTCGCAGATTCCGCTTTGCTGAGGGCACTGTGTTTTTCTTTCAGGTCTTTCCACAGTTTTTCCAAGCCTTGTTTTTCAGCTGGCAGTGCGGTCTTCATTTGCATCTTGAGGTTTTTCTTTGGACCCTGATCTTGTCCATCTTTTCTTGGCGTCTGGATTTCTTTGGAGGTGTTTTCTCTTTGGGTAGTTTTGCTCCATAGGCGTCTCTACATGTGGCATACACAATGTCCCCATATGTGGCTAGTTTGTGTTCCAGGGTGCTTTTCCCTATCAGTGCATCGAGTCTTTGGACGATTTTTGCATCCAGTTTCTCCCAATCTTCAGTTTCGTTTGCTCGTGGCAGGTTGAGTTTCAGGCGCCTGGCATCGAGGGCCTGTGCAAATTCCTCATCCGAACCAACAGCGTGGATGTCCTTGGCACTGTGGTTTAAATCCTGGCCTTGGTCTTCCGACGTCTTATCTGCTGATGCAGTGCGCTGCTGCTCATTCAGATGAGTCTTCACACATCCCATCTTTGTTCT
>CM065723.1:80593386-80595886 GCA_033310375.1 Conus canariensis
GAGTAACAGGAGAACAATGACCCCCGTTCAAATCTCATAAAGGCCGAGGCGAAGCGAGATCACGCGGCGGTCACGAAGCGATGTCGAATCACATCAGGTCCCCTGTCAGTTTAGACCCCCCGGTTCGTGTTCTTCTCTGTTTAGACACAGCCAAGGGGGGGGGGGGGGGGGGACAACCGAGCATTGAACCCGGTCCATTGATTTACTTTTTTTTTTTAATTTGTCTCTATTTGATCGTGTTTATCTGGATTTTCCCGTAATTTCTTTCTCACCTCAATCGTAGTCCACACACTTTCATTCTCTCTCTCTCTCTCTCTCTTCCTCTCTCTCTCTCTCTCTCTCTCTCTCTCTCTCTCTCTCTCTCTCTCTCTCTAGCTTTGTCTCTCTGACACTGTCTGTCTATCTGACTGTCTGTCTGTCTGTCCTTTCAATTATGATGTACATTTGGTTATGTTTTATTTGTAAGTTTCCGAGTACATTTATCTGTTCTCTGGTGTTTGAATGAGTTCCGTTGAACCTGACACTGGATATAAGTCTTTGTCTCTGAGGAGGCCCCTGGGGTGCGAGGGGGAAGTCAAAGCCTTTAAATGTCATCAGGGGGAGAGGTCGGGGAGGGACATGCTCCTCTCCTCCCTCAAGCTGAAGAAATTCAACGTATGAAAATGACAATGAAGCGTATCCAAAGATAAAATCCAGAAGTCTTGGTAAAAAAAAAAAGAAAAGAAGTGTGTGTGTGTGTGTGTGTGTGTGTGTGTGTGTGTGTGTGTGTGTGTGTGTGTCTGTGTCTGTGTGTGTGTCTGTGTGTGTGCGTGCGTACGTGCATGCATGCGTGCGTGCGTGCGTGCGTGCGTGTGTGTGCGTGTGTGTGTGTGTGTGTGTGTGTGTGTGTGTGTGTGTGTGTGTGTGTGTGTGTATGTGTGTGTGTGTGTGCTATGGAAATCCAAAACACAGGAATCTTCCTGACCCAGCTGTACTCTCTCGTCTCTCTCTCTCTCTCCTCTCTCTCTCTCTCTCTCTCTCTCTCTCTCTCTCTCTCTCTTATACATGGACATGCTGGTGTGGAGGCTGGCGCGTGCGCGTGCGTGCGTACAATCGTGCGTACGTGCGTGCTTGTTCCCCTGAAAGAACTCCACAAACTAGTATGGACATCAGTCAGGGCAGTTTAACCTTCATGAGATTTTGAACGACGCCAGTGCAGACAATCGAATTTCGACTGATTGTGTTTTCAACACACAAACACACACAACAACAACAAACAGGTAATTCCATCTTTGACTCTGTCTTCTCCAAACAGCGCAACAAGGAACCGAAAATTCAATTTTTTACTAAGTGTCCTCCTCACACATAGACAACGAACAGGTTAAACGATTTTTCGACCGATTGTCTTCTTCGTACACGGATAACAACACATAGACAATCGAATTTTCCACCAATCTGTCTTCTTCACAAAGAAGAGAAGAAGGCTGGAGCAAATTGGAGTCAAGAATACAGGTTGGAGCCACGTTCTCACTCTCCGTTATCATCAAAGAAAAACGAAAGACAGCTGAATGAATCTAAATATTTAGTTTGAGGAAAATACCTGTAAGAGATTTCCATTGGTTTTGGAGATAAACTATCAATTAAGTTAGACATACTTTGTGTATCTGGAAGCAGACCATTTTTTACTTTATGGTCAATGGCCGTATCTGATTCACATTGATGTCAGAACGGAACATCGATTAGTCTTGTGGCATGAACTTTGTCTGATTGCCATTGATATCAGAATGGTTCATCGATGACGTTGGCGACACTACGTGTATCTAATTCCAATACATGTCGGAAATGACACATTGATCATTGAAGTGACGCTAGCTGCGTTTAATGCCCATTCGTTTTTGAAATCGAATATTAACTGGTTTGTGGCGCTAGCCATGTTTGATACTCACTGATTGGTTAAGTGACATTAGCTGTATCTGATACTCATTAGTGTTGGAAGCGGAACATTGATTAGTTTAGTGACAATAGCTGTGTGAAATAGCCATAGCCATTGGTGTTAGAAATGAAATACGGATTAGTTAGTGACATTACCTGTATCTGATACCCATTGGTGTTGGAAATGGGACATACTGATCAGCTTAGTGACGATAGCTGTGCTAGACGCCAATCAATTTTGGAAATGGAACATTGATTAGTTTAGTGACAATAGCTGTGTTAGATTCATATTGGTGTTGGAAACGAAACTGATAGCCATTAGTATTGGAAATGGGGGTATTGACTAGTTTAAAGACATTGGCTGTTTCTAACAGCTGTAGGTTTTGAGACGGAACATTGACTGGTTTAGACATACGATCTGTGTCTAGTTTCTCACCGGCTTTGGAATTGACATCGATTGGTTTAGGGGCAAAAGCAGTAGATGACTGCCATTGACGTCTGAAATGGAGCATTGATTGGCTTAGGGACATTCGTTCTATTGATTCCTGTCGCTGTGGGAATGGAATATTGACTGGTTTAGGGACACTGG
>CM065723.1:80610886-80618386 GCA_033310375.1 Conus canariensis
CACGCGATTCTTTCAGGTATTCGACTACAAGGCTCGGTAATGTAAGCCTCAAGTAAGCCTCTATATTGTTTGAGTCTACGAGGTTCAGCACTCAAGGGGTTAACTCACACTGGGGGACTTGGGTGACCGTCTCGCCAATCAGGCGGAGATGAGACATGCCACACGTTTTGAAAGTGTCGCTTTGTCTTCGTCACAAGCTTGTGACGTGTTCATTGAGTTGAGTCGCCAGGGAAACTGCTCAGCCCCGTTCGATTCTTCCTCCATGTGATCTCCACGTGTGGTCGAGCGTCTCCGGCGGTCTCATCGGAGTGTCGTCAGGCCTGACATCTTACGGAGGACACCCTGCGATGTGCGAAAATCCGTGAAATTCGTGGGTGGACTGTTTCCATTCTGTTCTGGAAGTGTGACCACGACCACAATGAAGCCAGGAAAACTAGTTTGTCTTCTTATTGCACTTTCGTCGAGTTGATGATAAAACCACCGTTTTTGTTTTTTTTTAAATTTTTTTGTTTTGTTTTGTTTTGTTTTCCTTCTCTAGAATTGTAGAAACAAAGCGGTCACACGTGAGAGATTTCCAACTGTCATTTCATTTATCTGTTATTTTATTCATTCGTGTACACTTAATTTTTTTTTTTGTAAAGGAATTCGAATTCTAATTTTGCGACGAGTAATCAAAGATATGAAGGAAAACGTAAACAAGTAAAGAACATCAATGATGCAGTACACAAACAATCGTAGAATTCAGGATCCCCGTTTGTAAGTAAAACTCCTCGGATTAATACCCTTTAGAAAGGATGAGAAGACATCATCAAAAGAATAAACGAAAGAGAGAAAGAAGACACGACGAAAAGAAGGAAAGAAGACATGAGGGAAATCATGGAGGATACATGACGGAAAGCAGGAACAAAGACATGACAGAAGCAAGGCAAAAAGGACAAAAGAACGAATACATAACGGCGAAAAGGAGCGATTACGTGACAGAAAGATGGACCGAAGACATGACAGCAAAAAGGTTAAAAGGCGTAACAAAGAAGGAAGGAAAGAAGACATGGCGAATAATAGGAAGAAAACATGATGGCAAGAAGGGGGGAAAAAAAAGGCGTAACGGATAAAAGGACAGACGAGAAGACGGAAATGAGATGTGACGGGAAGAAGGAAAGAAGACGAAACACAAAGCAGACAAGGGATTGAAAGAAAGAAGACATGACACAAAGAAGATACGACGGAAAGACAGAAAGATGACATGACACAAAGAAGACACGACGGAAAGTAGGAAAGAAAACATGACACAATGAAGACACGACGGAAAGACGGAAAGATGACATGACACAAAGAAGACACGACGGAAAGTAGGAAAGAAGACATGACACAAAGAAGACACGACGGAAAGACGGAAAGATGACATGACACAAAGAAGACACGACGGAAAGTAGGAGAGAAGACATGACACAATGAAGACACGACAGAAAGTCGGACAGAAGACATGACACAAAGAAGACACGACGGAAAGATGACATGACACAAAGAAGACACGACGGAAAGTCGGAAAGAAGACATGACACCAAGAAGACACGACGGAAAGTCGGAAAGAAGACATGACACCAAGAAGACACGACGGAAAGTAGGAAAGACGGCATGACACAATGAAGACACGACGGAATGGAAGCATGACACAAAGAAGATATGACGAAAAGTAGGCAAGAAGATACAACACAGAGCAGACACGACGGAAAGCGGGCCAGAAGACATGACACAGAAGGACATGACGGAAAGCAAGAAAATACATGACACCAAGAAGACACGACAGAATGAAAGCATGACACAAAGAAGATATGACGAAAACATAGAAAAGAAGGCATGACACAGAAGATATGACGAAAAGTAGGAAAGAAGGCATGACACAAAGAAGATATGACGAAAAGTAGGAAAGAAGGCATGACACAAAGAAGATATGACGAAAAGTAGGAAAGAAGGCATGACACAAAGAAGATATGACGAAAAGTAGGAAAGAAGGCATGACACAAAGAAGAAGATATGACGAAAAGTAGGAAAGAAGGCATGACACAAAGAAGAAGATATGACGAAAAGTAGGAAAGAAGGCATGACACAAAGAAGAAGATATGACGAAAAGTAGGAAAGAAGGCATGACACAAAGAAGATATGACGAAAAGTAGGAAAGAAGGCATGACACACACAAAATGACGAAAAATAGGAAAGAAGGCATGACACAAAGAAGACACGGCGGAAAATAGGAAAGAAGGCATGACACAAAGAAGACACGGCGGAAAATAGGAAAGAAGACATGACACAAAGAAGACACGGCGGAAAATAGGAAAGAAGGCATGACTCTAGAAAAGCTCGACGGAAAGTAAGAATGAAGCATGACGGGAGGAAGACATGATAGAAAAAGGGGTAAGAGGTCATGACACAATGAAGACATGCTTGCAGGCGAATGAGTGCAGAAAGTTGCCCCCCCCCCCCCCCCCCCCCCCGCCTCCCCTTCTTTTCCTCCCCCAAACTCCATTGCCCGGATTTGTGATGAACCACCGACGGATCTAGAAGCTGACGACTTCTCCTCAGCAAACTGGGATACTGTGGGCTTGTTCATTTTGTACTCAGGAGAAATTGTTAGGTCCGAATTCCGGTGTCAACTTCCGTAGACACTCCTCCACTCACAAAATCACTTCCCGGCGGATAAGAAAGGGTATGTACCCAAACACCCCCTCCCCTTCCATCCCTTTTACTCCCACCTATCCTACCCCATCCACAACTCCCCCCCCCCCCCCCCCCCCGCGAGTAGTAAATCCAGACTGATCCCTGTGGCTCCAAAATCCCTCCCCTCCTATAAAGTACTCAAAGTGTCCCAAACAACAAAGCTTGTCGAATAAAGTACACCTGAATTTGAGTTGGGGCGAGGGGTAATTCAAGACCTGAATCAGAACTACCCACCCCTCCCTCATTTTTATCCCCCCCCCCCCCCCCCCCCCAATCTCTCTCGCTATTCCAAAGCCATTATCTGGCGAGCCACTTGGGGGCAAGAGTCCCAAATGCCCCATGAAGTCATATGAGCACGTGCGCATTTTCACGTACCTGTCACACAGGGCGAGTAACTTTGGGCACTTGCCTATACCGACTCCATGGGATGTCTCAAGACCATGCCTCAAACCGTTCACCAGAGAGCGGTTCTGGAACAGGCTGGAAGGTGGTTCTAGCTCAAGTCCAGAATTATGCTTCTACCCTCAATTTCAGGTGCAATGTGTTTTGATTGATATGCTTTGTAATTTTGGACACAGTTAGACTTTTACAGGAGAGGTGAGTGATTTTGGACACAGTTAGACTTTTAAAGGAGAGGTGAGTTATTTTGGACACAGTTAGACTTTTAAAGGAGAGGTGAGTGATTTTGGACACCTTTAGACTTTTAAAGGAGAGATGAGTGATTTTGGACACAGACTTTTAAAGGAGAGGTGGGTGATTTTGGAAACCTTTAGACTTTTAAAGGAGAGGTGAGTGATTTTGGACACCTTTAGACTTTTAAAGGAGAGGTGGGTGATTTTGGACACCTTTAGACTTTTAAAGGAGAGGTGGGTGATTTTGGACACATTTAGACTGTTAAAGGGAGGTGAGTGATTTTGGACACATTTAGACTTTTAAAGGGAGGTGGGTGATTTTGGACACATTTAGACTTTTAAAGGGAGGTGGGTGATTTTGGACACATTTAGACTTTTAAAGGGAGGTGGGTGATTTTGAACACCTTTAGACTTTTAAAGGAGAGGTGAGTGATTTTGGACACATTTAGACTTTTAAAGGGAGGTGAGTGATTTTGGACACATTTAGACTTTTAAAGGGAGGTGAGTGATTTTGGACACATTTAGACTTTTAAAGGGAGGTGGGTGATTTTGGACACCTTTAGACTTTTAAAGGAGAGGTGAGTGATTTTGGACACATTTAGACTTTTAAAGGGAGGTGAATGATTTTGGACACATTTAGACTTTTAAAGGGAGGGTGAGTGATTTTGGACACATTTAGACTTTTAAAGGGAGGTGGGTGATTTTGGACACATTTAGACTTTTAAAGGGAGGTGGGTGATTTTGGACACATTTAGACTTTTAAAGGAGAGGTGAGTGATTTTGGACACAGTTAGACTTTTAAAGGGGAGGTGAGTGATTTAGGACAAAGGCATAGATCAGTGTGGATTTATTCGCGGATGGGGCGGGTGGGGTGTGCGTTTAGGCATGTGCTCCTTCTCATTCGCTGAGCAGTGTTTTCGGGCATGGAGAGAATATGAAGCGTTACATCCGTATCGATTTAACATGAATCTGGGTGCAGCACGCCATTTGAATTCCGACGCGAGAAGTACTCACAGTACTTAATGCGTAAGCAAATTGTCATCCGAATACTTTATGTGTACGCAAACTGTCATCGGAGTACTTTATGTGTACGCAAACCGTCATCGGAGTACTTTATGTGTACGCAAACTGTCATCGGAGTATTCTTCGCATACCACTCATGACAAATTCTATTTAATTTTGCGTATGTAAAAAAAAAAAAAAAAGCTCAGTATTTAACGTGCGAGGATGTAGTGTGCATACGTACTCGTGTTAATGTACTATGTCTTTGACTCATTTGAGGCATACACGTATGTCTAATCATTTAGAGCTTGTATTACAAGTACTTCGACTTTACCTTATCATCATTTATTGACTCAGATATATAGATTTTTGGTATTCCTGTAGATGATATAAGTTCCACGTGACATTAATTTATCCTGTGACCGTTTATGCAGACAGCGTAACACATGTACTGCATGTACGCGACGATTTACTATGTGCCAGCAAAAGAGTAAACTTCGCGGAAGAACATTTTGGCATGTGTACAGAGAGTACTATTTGTGTGAGCAAAACATACTCCGGGAACTATTTCACGTGAGAGTACAAACGGCGTGCTACACCGGCTCTGAGTGTGGTAGAGCAGCGACTTTTCACATACAAGACGAACAGAGGATAAAGACGTCTAGATGACAAAGTCTGTCCAGGAAGGGTAAAACATGATTCTGAGTCCTATAACCCTTTTTCTAATATGAACATCATTGTGCAGCAATATTTCTGCGGGACATTTAGCGTTATAACTAAGAGCCACGCTCTACAACTCCATAATGCTCCTTTCGTACCTCTAACATAACATGCATATGTCGTGCCGAGTCTCTATCAGTTAATATAACATTGGGCGAGTAGCAAAATCCAATCACAAGTTTTTCCTAAAATCAAAAGGGAGAATCGTAGCCGAACAATACAATATTGTCAAGTACATCTAAGGGGGGTTATTGTTCTCGCATTTAAAGGCCTGTTTAATCAGTTTTGAAATTCAATGGTCAAATCGTTTCTTATAAATAAGATTTCACAAGATGTTGATTTAGACTCAATTCAGGGGAGTTTCAAGCTAAAATAAATGATTAGAATTACAGTTTGGAGACGCGGTGTAAACATTATTTAAATAGAACACAATTCAAATGCATTTCAACGACAAGATGGGGAAACAAGAAAACACACACACACACACACACACACACACACACACACACACACACACACACACACACACACACACAAGAAGATCAGTTCATAGCGGAAATGTGTGGTGGACGGAATCCTGCAAACGTGCTGTTGATGAAAAGAAACTAAAATACAAAGAATATGTTAAAGACAAGCCGAAAAACAACGTCACTATGAAACGGGCCAAGAATATGAGCAGCAGAGTCATTGAAAAAGCTAAATGGGACCACTGGTCGTCCTTTTGTCTCACCGAAGTCTCTGATCATCACGACGTTAAAAAAGTTTGGACAAGGGTCCATGAAATGAAACAGGGAGTGAATCTTCCAATTTATCCAGTTACTTTAGAAAATGAGCAATTTCCAACTGCTGCTCAAAAAGCCGAGGCGTTCGCAGATCTGTTTGCAAAGAATAGTTCCACAAATAGCCTTTCTGATAAATGCAAAACTATGAGGGAAAACTCAAAGAATACCGATATGTACTGTGATCCAGAAGAAAAAAATGACCATTATCTAAACGCAGATATCACTCTACAGGAATTAAAAAATGCAATAATATTATTACCAACAAAAAAAACATCAGTTGGTCTGGATGCACTTTCGAATGAGATGCTAAAACACCTGCCAGATAATTTTGTATCGTTACTTCATAACATCATAACAAAATGCTGGCAAGATGGAAGTATCCCTTCTGCTTGGAAAGAATCTGTAGTCGTACCGATCTTAAAGCAGGGCAAACCTAGATCCAACATAAATAGTTACCGTCCGATTGCCCTCACCTCTCACACGTGTAAGTTAATGGAAAGAATTGTTTTAAGTAGGCTTGTATATCACTGTGAGAAACGTGGTATAATTCCGGCTATACAAGCAGGCTTTAGAAAAGGCAGATCAACAACAGACCATCTGGTAAAATTGACGACTCATGTAAAACAACAATTTGCACGAAGAAAAAATGTCCTCGCCACTTTCTTTGATGTCAGAAAAGCGTATGATCATGTTTGGCATGAGAGACTTCTATATAAACTGAAAACCATTGGCCTTTCTGGTCATGTATATAACTATATCAAAGCATTTCTGACCAATAGAAGTATAGAAACAAAGATACAAAATGTTTATTCCAGCAAGAGATATTTACAAATGGGCATTCCTCAGGGATCGGTAATCGCTCCGCTACTTTTTAATATTCTGATATGCGATCTCCCAAAGCATTTATCTAAAAACTGCTCCTTGGTGCAATACGCTGATATTTGCATGTGGATGAACGTAACTTTAAAGAAGAAAACTTCAGTCAGATCTGTCAATTTCATTAAAAAAACATATGAGCGTGACCTAGATAATATAGCAATATTCATGTTTGAAAACGGCCTTAGTTTATCGGCAGAAAAAACCCACATGATGTTATTTGATGCTGGTGGAAGTATTTGCAATATTCCTACTTTTAAGGTAGATAACAATGTATTGAATTATGTCACCGAGATAAAATTTTTAGGAGTAAATATTACCTCTAAGTTAACTTGGAACAACCATATTGAACATATTATCAACGAAGCCAGCAAATCTCTTAATCTTCTTAAAGTGATCAGTAAACAAAATTGGGGAGCAGATACACAAACTTTAGTACACCTTTCGACATCTCTCGTAAGATCAAAATTATCATACGCACAAGAAGTGTTCTTCAGCGCACCAAACTACTTACTAAAAAAGTTGCAAAGCATAGACTGCAAGGCATTTAGACTCGCACTAGGTGTTCCATTTCATGCCAGTGCATCAGGAACGTATTACGAAGCCGGAGTTCTGCCCCTTGACGACTATAGAAACTTGGCCTGTGCTAAATTCATCCTACGTAGCTCAGCTGTTCAGAACTCAAGCAAAGATGAATTAGCTTTACGATCAGATTTCCATTTCCCGAAGCGAGCTAGATCTATTAAATCTAATACAACTATAATGACATATTC
>CM065723.1:80623386-80638386 GCA_033310375.1 Conus canariensis
CTCCACAGACAGGCGAGAGGTGAAGGTAAACGCGTGCGTGTGTAGCCCTCTCCTCACTGACGGTAACGTGTCACTTGACGTAGGAAAACAGACCAGGGGCGAGAGTGGGAGTCCGCAGGTCAACACGTGTCACTTGACAATCTGTCTGTAGTGAAGGTGGTAGCGAAACTGAGGTGACAGCGCCCAGTTGTCACAAGGCGTCAATGCCAGATAAGAGTTTGCTTGAAACTATACCAACGCATATATACGTGTGTGCATCTTTGCTTGGAACAATCCAACGCAATATATACGTGTGTGTCATCTTTGCTTGGAACAATCCAACGCAATATATACGTGTGTGTCATCTTTGCTTGGAACAATCCAACGCAATATATACGTGTGTGTCATCTTTGCTTGGAACAATCCAACGCAATATATACGTGTGTGTCATCTTTGCTTGGAACAATCCAACGCAATATATACGTGTGTGTCATCTTTGCTTGGAACAATCCAACGCAATATATAGTGTTGTCACTGCTGGACATCAGTTTACGTGGTGTCATCTTTGCTTGGAACAATCCAACGCAATATATACGTGTGTGTCATCTTTGCTTGGAACAATCCAACGCAATATATACGTGTGTGTCATCTTTGCTTGGAACAATCCAACGCAATATATACGTGTGTGTCATCTTTGCTTGGAACAATCCAACGCAATATATACGTGTGTGTCATCTTTGCTTGGAACAATCCAACGCAATATATACGTGTGTGTCATCTTTGCTTGGAACAATCAAACGCAATATGTACGTGTGTGTCATCTTTGCTTGGAACAATCAAACGCAATATATACGTGTGTGTCATCTTTGCTTGGAACAATCCAACGCAATATATACGTGTGTGTCATCTTTGCTTGGAACAATCAAACGCAATATGTACGTGTGTGTTCGTGTTCTGCCGGAAGGTTCGCCTTATTGTGTGCACTTTCATGATGAAGATCGAATGGCTTTGTTGGAGGAATTTTAATGGGATTGTTGGTTTTCTGTTAATGCTGATGGTACTTACTTGATCCTCTGTGGCGATGTAAACGGTAGAACTGCAAATGTTTTCCAGGAATTAGGATGAAAATATAACTGTGTTGATAATATGCAAGTAAGAGGACCTTTGAAAGTAAACAAAAATTCTGAACATAGGGAACTACAAAGTTATTGTAAAATGTTACTCACTTTGTGTTCTGCTTTCGATTTGTGCATTCTGAATTATATATGTAAGGAAAGTTCGCTATCTGAACAAGAAAGCAGTGATAACTATTTCTTAATGTCATACAATTTATATGCTGAGATTCATTGGGAACTGTGAATTGGTCGTTTCAGACAGAATTTAATCCGTTCATGCGCCAGTCACGTGATGATTTCAGAAATGTTAGTAACATGTGCGTACAAGAAAAGGATGGTGTCCATGTGACTGAGAACAGTCAGTGTCCATGTGACTGAGAACAGTCAGTGTCCATGTGACTGAGAACAGTCAGTGTCCATGTGACTGAGAACAGTCAGTGTCATGTGACTGAGAACAGTCAGTGTCCATGTGACTGAGAACAGTCAGTGTCCATGTGACTGAGAACAGTCAGTGTCCATGTGACTGAGAACAGTCAGTGTCCATGTGACTGAGAACAGTACGCCGAATGAAGAGCGCGCTGATTTGTTTCATGATTCACTTTGTTCTGACCAATTACAATTTCAAATGAAAGCTGATATTAATTTGATAAAGATTGATATTAACGAGTTTTAAAAAGTTTTTAATATTTGTATAACAAGTGCCAGAAAACGTATGGAAAAGCAAACACGTATTGGTGGCTATACACACGATGTTGACCAGTACGATAATGAATGTCGCAGTGGAAAAAGAAAGGCCCGTAACATGTTAAAGAAATTTCGTTACACATTATCTCTGCCTCGTCGTGATTCTTATTGTACAGCCAGACGTGAGTATAAACATGATGCTGAAGAGAAAAGAAAAAGAGTTAAACAATGCGATGATAACTGAATTACTGCATTCTATTTATGATCAGAAAGAATTCTGGGAGTGCATGCGCAAAATTTCAAAACAGAGAAAGCAGCCTTTGAATAGCATTAATGTGATTGAGTGGTTCAAATACTTTAAAAGATTGCTTGAAAGCACGAACACTCTACTAATGAGCATCTGCATACAGTTAAGTAGCACCACGAAAGTGATGGCAGCGATGATGATGGCAATGATAAAGATTATGATGATGGAAGTTTTAATACTAATAACCACAGAAGGTTAAATCGTCTTATTTCAATTGAAGACATTTCTATGGCTTTGAGAACAATAAAGAAACAAAACGCTGTTGGTCCTGATAGAATCATTGGGAAACTACTTTAGCATGCTTGTAAATCAAATTTAATCTGCGATTTGTCAAAATTTCAACTCCTTATTTAAGAAAAGAACTTATTCTGAAAGTTGGTCAGAATCAATGGTTCATCCTGTGTACAAGAGGTAGACATTAACGATCCTAATAGTTACAGAAGCGTTTCACTATGCAAAGCGTGCAGTAAACTGTATAGTGCTGTTATTAACAGTAGACCTCAAGAATGAGTAGGACAAATTCATCACTGGAAAATTCCAAGCTGGGTTCAAGCGAAGTTATTCTACCATTGATCACATGGTTACTTTGATAGCTTTCATACAAAATACGTTTTCTTTAAAATGGAAATTGTAATTATATATATATATATATATATATATATATATATATATATATACAATGCTGAACAATTAAGTAGTGGGGGAAAACAAGTGCAGGTTAACAATTCTTCCATCATTATAGTAATGACTTGGCAAAGATTTGAAATTTAAAAAAGAAGTGTGTGTGTGTGTGGGGGGGGGGGGGGGGTTGAAGATGGAGAAAATGGGAAACTATATATTATAAATCTGAAAACCCTTCACTATATATATATATATATGTGTGTGTGTGTGTGTGTGTGTGTGTGTGTGTGTGTGTGTGTGTGTGTGTGTGTGTTGCTTTTGTTGACTTCGAGAAGCCTCTTAATACCATTATTAGAAGTGTCCTTTAGCCTATTTTTTTTTTAAAGTGGCGTAAGTGGTAAACTATACCAATGCATACTGCGTTAAAGCGAAAGTTAGAAGTGGTGCTGCTTTAACGGAATACATCACGTGTACGTTTGGAGTTCAACAGGGTGATATTTGTTGTCCTGTTTACTTTTCTCTATTTGTAAAGGAATTGACGTTAGAAGTTGTGAATTCTGGAAGGCATAGTGCTACATTTACAAACAGTTTCTCAGAAATCTTCATTCTCCTCCTAGAGGACGACGTAGTGGTAATTGCAGAAACTGTAGCTGGGTTACAATATCAGTCAAATAGTTTACAACGAGCAGCTGGTTCTCTTCAATTGAATGTAAATATGAATAAAGTAATTTAATAGTATTCAGAAAGGGAGGCTATCTCTCTTCAAGAGAAAGATGGGCATATAAAGGAATTGTGATGCCAGTCGTAAATGTTTATGAATATCTAGGTACATATTTGACTACTCGTTTAAGCTTTACTTTTGCATGTAAAAATATTGCATGCAGGGCCAAAAGTGCGTGGTTATGCATTATGAAGAGGTTGTTCTTGTTACAAAATGATTCTCTCAAATTGTTTTTGAAGTTATCTGATGCTCAAATGCAACTTATGATACAATATGGAGCTGAACTGTAGTACTGCATGCTGCTGCTATTCATTGTGAAAAGCTTCATGTATATACTTTGAAGAAATTTCTCGGAGTTTTGCCACAGACACCTAATGATATCGTCTATGACGAGACAAACCGATATCTTGTATATTTGCTGCCTGTGGTCAAATGCATCCAATATAGCTTAATATGAACTCAAATGGATGTTGAAAAACTACCTTACAGAGCATACAGAATTCTGTTAGAGCTGGAGTGTAGAGGTAAGAAAAACTGGGTGTCCAATGTCCGAAACAAGCTACGGATTTGGTGTTGTGTGGTGTTGTATGGTGTTGTATGGTTTTGTCAAGATGTTGGAGATGTGAAAGCCTTTGCACACGTATTTCATCAAAGATCAATTGTCTGCAGATGACAAGACTGGACTTTCACATTAAAGATAGTGACCGATTTTATTTTTTATAGAATGCTACATGGTTTACAAGTATGCCAAGCTACATGTCTTTTATCAATAGAGGATGGAAGCGTCCGATGACCAAATTTCGTTTTGGTAGGGGTGGATGATGGGAACGGACCGTGCGGAGTCCTGCGTGGAAGCAGGTCATACAGCAAATGACTGGGAATAAATCTGGCCTCTTCTTTATTGCCGGCAAAACAAGTGCTACGTAGCGTAGACTGCTGCGTCATTGCCCCAAGGCGCTCCATGCTACATTCACCAATGCTGCGGAATAAACGACAATACATGGTATTCAACTACCGAAACTTTTATTTTTAAAAAAAAAATGTGCAGAAATATTTCTCAGCAAACGTTTGCAGAAATTAAAAAAGGTAAAACAAATAAAGAAAAATGGCTGCAGCGGCTAACTGCTCCATTAGGAGAAAGCCGCTGTACTCAGTTCATTGCTCCTGTCCAAGAGTTGTCTGCCGCCACATCTTGACAATATTTTCGACTTAATTGGAAGAAAACAATCCTCCTGTTTACACGGAACAATAAACAGCGCAGACTCGGTAGGAAAACAACACTTAAAAGCATTGCTGATGGAAGATTAGGAACGCAGACATTAAAAACTATATGAATGCGTTAAATTGACCTTAAATACAAAGATCAGAAACGAGTAGCCACAAATGGAGAAACATGATTTTCACAATAGGCCCACCACGTTTGGCTCTATTAAAAAAAAAAAAAACTTCAGTTCAGAATGTCCTCATGTTTACTTAAATAAAGTCTGGAATGATGCATTTGAAGCTTATCAGGATTTTGCTTGCAAAAGCTGCCGTGTAAAATGTAAAGAATTATGGCAAAGACCGTTTCGCAACAAAAATGTTAGAATATGTAAAATGTAAAGAATTATGGCAAAGACCGTTTCGCAACAAAAATGTTAGAATATGTCAAATGTAAAGAATTATGGCAAAGACCGTTTCGCAACAAAAATGTTAGAATATGTAAAATGTAAAGAATTATGGCAAAGACCGTTTCGCAACAAAAATGTTAGAATATGTCAAATGTAAAGAATTATGGCAAAGACCGTTTCGCAACAAATATGTTAGAATATGTCAAATGTAAAGAATTATGGCAAAGACCGTTTCGCAACAAAAATGTTAGAATATGTCAAATGTAAAGAATTATGGCAAAGACCGTTTCGCAACAAAAATGTTAGAATATGTCAAATGTAAAGAATTATGGCAAAGACCGTTTCGCAACAAATATGTTAGAATATGTCAAATGTAAAGAATTATGGCAAAGACCGTTTCGCAACAAAAATGTTAGAATATGTAAAATGTAAAGAATTATGGCAAAGACCATTTCGCAACAAAAATGTTAGAGCAGGGAATCAAAGTCTTTTGATGAGGAGTAGATGGAAGAAAAACATACACGATCTGCAGTCTTTTAGACACTCACGGTCTGTTGCCATTATTAGAAAATTCCAACAAAGCTTCCTGCTGCAAACAGATTTCTTGACATACGCTGGGTTTCTACAGGCAGTGAAATGTTCTTGAGAAAATTCGGAACTCATTAGCTGGAAAAATATCTCTAACACTCACAAACTATTTTTAAACCCCTAAGGGCACCAAGGAGTATCACGATATTCTGTCGCTTCGTGGATGTAAGCTGTAGCACTGTTATGAATGGGAACAAATTAAATGCAATGACTGAAGTAGGGATCACTTTGAAAAAGCATACGTCAGATCACGAAATTACATGGCTGGGGTTTTCAATTCGTCATGTACGTAGAATACAGGCAGCAAATATTGTTTTAATGCATATTGCGGTTGTAAACGAGCGTGTATGTACTTTTTTGCAGGAAAAAACAAGAAATCATGTACCACGTATTCTGCTATGCAAATTAACACAAGTGTAGTGGAAACATGTGGAAACACAGATAAGGAATTGTTGTGGAAGTGCAACATCCCATCAACTGAATGGATGGCTGCGATATTTAAACACGACAGTAATTTTAAATCAAATCTTAGAAGTATACACCACTCAGTCATGATTCCAGCCAATTCCTTTTAACTACAAATATAAAAGCGGTGAAGTGTTTGTACGTATGTATGTATGTGTGTATGTATGCATTCATGTATGTATGTATGTATATGTGTGTGTACGTGTGTATTTAAGTATGGATGTATGTGTGTGTGTGTGTGTGTGTGTGTGTGTGTGTGTGTGTGTGTGTGTGTGGTGTGTGAGTGTGTGAGAGAGAGAGAGAGAGAGAGAGAGTTATAACGTCACAATATGTTTAATGCTATCTTAAGGCAAATGACATGATGTGATTAAAACGTGCATGCTCTTTTCTTACCAGTATCATGCATTTTGGTTCGTTTGTTTGTTTGCTTGCTTGTTTTTCTGTGTGAAATGGAAACTGAAGCAAACAAATCTTTTATTACATTGCCATACAACCCCCCCCCCCCCACACACACACACACACAACCACACACACACACACACACACTCACACACACACACACACACACACACACACACACACACACACACACACACACACACACACACACGTATTACACACAACACACACACACACACACACACACACACACACACACACACACACACACACCTACTCACACACACACACACACACACACACACACACACACACACACACACACACACACACACACACACAAACGCGCGCGTGCGTACGCTCGTATTGAAGAACACCCCGCTCACTGACCCCAAATAACAGATACACTCTGAAAAGACTGATCTGAAATTACGAAGCCCCTCCCTTCACCTCCACCACCACCGCTCCAGTCCTCACCCCCTCCCTGGATAGAGCGACTGACGAATGAAGTGATAAGAAATGAAACGTAATTTGTCTGGGCAGGGGTACAAGGTTCATTATGTCTTGATGGTGGTCCAGTTTGTGCTAGCAGCTGAAGTTGGGTGTTTTGTGCCTTCAATGTCGTCAGCGTCCACGGCACTGTGCTTTAATATCAAGGTGAGGTTCCGCACTCTCTACCACTTCCTGTCCATTCAGTTTTTTAGTATTTCCTTTTTTGACTCACGTGTGGGGTCCGGAATAGCTCAGTTGGTAGAGCGCCAGACTCGTAATCCAAGGGTTGCGGGTTCGAATCTCGGCCGGGCCGTTTCGGTACGGGGGGATTTTTACCTCGGATTTAACATTAGGTCTGACTCCATTTCCCATACAGTCCTTCGAATGAGACTATAAACCGAGGTTCCGTGTGTGAACGCACGCGTAACATCTTGCACACACGTAAAATCCCATCACCAACTTTCGGAAGAGAAGGCCAGTTTGGCCGTTTGGTATGGATGACAAGTTACACATAGCATGACCTTCCCCGAAGATGGAGTATGGCTGCCTAAATGGCGGGATAAAAAACGGCCATACACACAAAACGCCACTCCCTTTGTTGGGTAGATGGGATTAATACCTGCCTCTCCATATAGGGAGTGTCTGCAGGAGTACCAGCATGCGTACGCAGAAGAAGACTCGCTTGTACCATAAAATGAGTCTGTGTAACTATCCATTTTTTATCATCGTTTTCAATTGGTTTTGTTTTGGTTGTACTCTTTCTTACCCTTTCTGTCTTGTTCTGTCTGTCTGTCCGTGCCTGTCTGTTTTTCTTTTCGTTTCAGTCAGTCTATCTGTCTGTCTGTCTGTCTGTCTGCTCTCTGTCTGTCTGCCTCTCTGTGTCTTTCTTCCTTTCTTCTCTCTTTCTCTTTCTCTCTTTGTCTTTCTCTGACTCTTTCTCCCCCCCCCTCTCTCTCTCTCACACTGTATGCATGTGTGTGCTTTCTGTCTGTCTGTCTGTCTGTCTGTCTGTCTGTCTGTCTGTCTCTGATTCTGTCTCTGTCTGTCTTCTGTCTGTCTGTCTGTCTCTCTCGTTTTCTGTCTCTCTGTCTGATCTTCTCTCTCTCTCTCTCTCTCTGTCTCTCTCTCTCTCTGTCTCTCTCTCTCTCTCTCTCTCTCTCTCTCTTCTCTCTCTCTCTCGATTTGTGCCACTGTTCCCTTACTACCCATGCCTTACCATAATCCCGCTGTCCCAGGACTTCAAGTTGGACATCTCAATGTCTATCATTTATTTAATAAGGTCCATGAAATCTCATCACTCTTAAAACAGTCACCCCATCCAGTACAAGTATTTGGCATAAGTGAAACAAGGTTAGACTCTCGCATCACAGATAACCTTATTAGCATTCCTGAACACAACATAGAACGACGCGACAGTGATCAACCCCAACATACTGGCCTTGCCGTATACATTCATCAATCAATTGCCCACATTACCCGACGCAGAACTGATCTTGAAACTAATACTGTCGAATGTATCTGGATTGAAATAAGAAACTCCAAATCACCGCCATTATTAATCGGACATTTATATAGACACCCATCTTCCACATACGAATGGTATGACAACTTTGTACAAATGATGGATTGGATCTGTCACAACAATTCAAATATACTGCTGTTAGGGGACTTTAATATTGATATGTTAAAACAACAACCAGCTTGGACAAGTACACTATCACTTCATGCACTCCATCAGTTAGTACAAACCCCAACGAGAAGAACTAAAACAACTGCGACTCTTATTGATCATGTATACACTAACAACAAATCTGCAATACTAGATGTTTCAGTGGTACATTCTGGTATTAGTGATCACTGTCCAATTCTTCTGCACGTGGTCCTTAAGGCTCCCAAAACCACCACCCAAAGGTCACACGACCATCCAATACCGCTTTTTCAAAAGTTTAATGAAGCAGCATACCTCTATGACTTAAACATTTCCCCATTTCACTTAACTTATAATTACTCAGACGTCAATGATGCACTGTCCTTCTGGTACCAAACATTCCTCACCATCATAAATAAACACGCGCCGTTACATCAAAAAAGAGTTAGGCATCCGCAGATGAACCCGTGGTTAACGCCAGAATTGCTGCAAGAAATGGTACTACGTGACCAACTCAAGGCAGCAAATTTGTTTGACGAATATAAAGAGCAGAGAAACTTTGTTTCAAACGAAGTTGAAAAAGCCAAACGAGACTACTTCAGTCAAATGATAACGGATGCAAAATCCACAGCGCCAATGTGGAGGGCAATAAACACTATTGTACGCAACAAGCGTACAGATTCACAAAATTCAAGCACAAACATCACCCCGAACAAATTTAATACCCACTTTCTGTCATTATCAGATACCCTTACTCAAGCTTCACAGACTATAAGAGCACCAAATGAATATACATGCCCGACTTCCCTAATATCATTTTGCAAACAAAAACTTGGATCCAGTAACTCAGTCAAAATTCCCCTTCTTGCTGTACATGAAGTAGGTATGCACATAGCGCAATTAAAGAATAAAAAATCCATGGGTCCTGATAACATACCCGCATTTCTTCTCAAACTCGCTCTGCCTTACATTGTTGAGTCTCTTACATACATATATAATTTATCCATTGAAACTAATGTTTTCCCTCAGGCGTTCAAAAACGCCAAAGTGATCCCCCTTCCAAAATCAAATGATTTGTCGGATCCAAATAATTTCAGACCTATATCCTTACTTTCGATTCTATCCAAACCCCTTGAAAGACACATACACACACACGTATCTCAGTTCATGGAGAAAAACAAACTATTTCACCCACTCCAATCTGGATTCCGATCTAATCATTCCTGCCACACAGCATTATCACGAATGTGTGACTCATGGCTTTCAAATATGAACCAATCACAAATGACAGGGGTTGTCTTTCTTGACTTCAAAAAGGCGTTTGATCTTGTTGATCATTCCATTCTTCTAAAGAAACTATCTGTCTACTTGAACCATACCCCGACAATCTCATTATTCCAATCATACTTGAACGATAGGACTCAGTATGTGGTGTTTAATGGCAAAACTTCCGCTTCAGACTTTGTCAGACATGGAGTCCCACAGGGCTCTGTACTAGGCCCCCTACTATTCTGCATCTTCATCAATGATTTACCATTGTCCGTATCAGATGAAAAGGTCACGACAGATTTATTTGCTGATGACTCGTCACTCCAAACGAATGGTAGTGATCTACAGACAACAGAAACTTCTCTCCAGGAAAGTCTAAACGACGTGTCAGACTGGTGTCATTCAAACTCAATGGTCATACACCCAGCCAAAACCAAATCTATGATTATAGCTACCCGCCAAAAACACCAGTTGACTCCTCTTTGCCTAAAACTTTAGTTGAATGGCACTTCTATCGAGCAGGTAGACGAGCATCGTGTTTTAGGGTTAACGATAGACAAAGAATTGAAATGGCAATCTCATCTCAATAACGTTTGCAAGGTAGTCTCAAAACACCTTTTCCTGTTATCTCAATTAAAGCGCCACGTCAACAGTAATATGCTTAAACTTTTCTTCAATGCACACATAATGTCACGTATCAATTACGCCTCAACAGTGTGGGACGGCAGTAGTGACGTCCACCAAAAAAGGCTGAATTCTCTCCATAGACGTGCAGCAAAGCTACTCCATCCAGCTGTATCTCTAACAACAGACGAAAAACTAAAAGCGCTGAACATACTTCCTCTGAATAGGCAATTGGAATTCAACAAGGCATCATTTATGTTTACAATCTTGACAGATACTATGCCATGTTATATCAATGCCCTTTTTACAAGATCGAACAGCTTTTCTGGCTCGACGAAATTCCTTCTTCCCTACCCACGCATTGATCTATACAAAACAAGCCTAGCTTACTCTGGACCATATGTCTGGAACTCACTTCCACCGAATCTACAAAACATGAATACTTTAAAACTTTTCAAGGAACATTTGCATAAACATTTTATGTCTCAGTAATTAAATTATTCAATTACAATGATTAGCGCCCATTCGCAAAGTCTTCTGTGAACCATACTTTGAATAAATCGTCTAAACATAAAACCTACTCCGTTAAAATCGCTCATCCCCACTCCCACTCTGTCTACCATCCCTTTTCTCCTCCCCCTATCTACCATTCTCTCTTCCCCACCCTCCTCTGACCTCTCTCTCTGTAGTCTTGTTTGTTTGTTTGTAAGTTTCCTTCTGTTTTACCATCCCCCATCTCATTAGTGCTTTTGTGATTTTTTTGCTTATCATTGTAGAATTAGATTACCATGTTGCTATGTTGAATTGTCAGTATGAATGATATGTGCTGAAATAATGTATGCATGACAAGGACAGATTGTAGGACTAGGCTTTGGCCTAAAATCTCCATCCTTGTGTATTAAAGATCAATCAATCAATCAATCTCTCTCTCTCTCTCTCTCTCTCTCTCTCTCTCTCTCTCTCTCTCTCTCTGCGTCACACCTCTTTCAAATTTTGCCCCAGGTTAGAGCCTTGGTTTGGAAAGCAGAAGAAAGGGGAGGGATGTGTGAGGCGGAAGGGGTACGGGGGCGGGGGTAGGGATCTAGATGAATAGGGCAGTGTAGCCAAAGGAAGATAAAGATACTCCACTGAAAATGCGAACGACAGACAGCCCCCGGGTCCCGGAGAAAGGGAAAAAGAGAGACGTGGTATAATTCAAGAAAAGAAAAGGGAGGGGGGGGGGGGGGGGGGGGGGGGGGCTGGGGTGGAAGGTGAAGCAAAGAAAGACAGAGGATATTGCAAACTACCGAACTGAATTTTCGTCCAGAGAAGAAGCCAGCTTTGCTTCAGGGCAGATGAGATTTGCAGAACAACTCTTTCTCTCTCTCTCTCTCTCTCTCTCTCTCTCTCTCTCTCTCTCTCGCTCGCTCCCCCCCCTCTCTCTCTCTCTCTCTCTCTCTCTCTCTCTCTCTCAGCAATATCCAACATGATGTTACTGTGTTTCTTTTCCAGTTTCAGTGTCTGTAAGTGTGTTAGTTTGGAGAGCTTGCATTTGTTTGGTTTGTTTGTTTGTTTGTTTGTTTGTTTGTTTTGCTTTTTTTTCTCAAATGTGCATTGATTGGTTGCTTGTGGGTTGTTCACTATTCGTCAAAGTGTCTCATTGCTCTAGAAGTAATGGCTGTGTTCATTGCGAGCACCTGTCCAACCGCTCCTAATTTTTGCATCTGTCAACTGTGATGACAGGAACACTATGGAAATCTATTTCTGTTCGAGGCTGCGTGAGTATGGCTGCGTAAGCATGGCAAGTTATGTTGTTTGTCGCCCAGCCAACCTCGATGGTCCCCTCCATCAGGGCGACGTGAATTGCACGCTACTCACTGCTGTAGTCTCCTTCCACCCTGACGTTAGCCAGGCACGACCACGGGGCAGGAAACTGCAGGGTGACCAGCTAATGGACTGCGAACACAGAGTCCCGGGTTCGAATCCCATGTAAAGGATTTTTCGATCCCCAATCATTTCCTATGCAGAGTTGTAATGCGCTGTGGACTCGAATCAAAAGACTACAACAACACGGTCGGCTTTCATCGCCACCTATCCCCAAGACGAGAGCAGCTGAAAATCGGCTGTGCAGCAGAGCTTCTGTGAGGTGCCAGATTTACTAGTCTGGAACTTTGGAACCACGCAACTGATCGCTGGCTCTTGTGCACCATGTTAAAGATGACACAAAACAGAATTACTCCATGTGGAATTGACTGAGTTGTGAGGGAGCCGTAGAATAAAATACAATGGCGAACAGAAACTGAGTCACAGCGTGCTGTGTGGTGCCAAACAGAGACTGTGGTATTCTGGTGAAACTGAATCACCATTTGCTGTGTGGTGCCAGAGACTGTGGTATTCTGGTGAAAATGAATCACCATTTGCTGTGTGGTGCCAAACAGAGACTGTGGTATTCTGGTGAAACTGAATCACCATTTGGTGTGTGGTGCCAAACAGAGACTGTGGTATTCTGGTGAAACTGAATCACCATTTGCTGTGTGGTGCCAAACAGAGACTGTGGTATTCTGACTGCAAGTAGTCAAGCCACTACACTCTGGCGATGAAAGGATTTATCGGATGCATCTCTAAGTTTTGCTATGAAATGACCTGACCAACGCTAGAGGGGTTGGCATCTCTCAGGCCTGATTACTTCGGGGATGTAGAAGAATGAACGGGAGTAGAGCCGAGTGTTGCCCCCGTCATGAGGAGAACCCAACAGAACATCCCGTGGGCATCATTGTGACCCCCCCCCCCCCCCCCAATCCTCACTGACCATCATAAATCAGAGGAAAAGACTGCCCCTGTGGCCCTTCATCATGTCTGCTCCTAGGGTGATCCTAGATAATACCCTCCCCTCCCCCACCCCCATCGCCCCCCCCCCCGCCCCCGCACCCCCCCCCCCCCCCCCCACACACAACACTCCCTTCCACGTCCACGTCTGTGGTATGTTTCTGTCAGCTCTTTGGTGTCGCCAGATTTAAGGGGACTGTCGTTGGTGGTGGTGGTGGGGGGGGGGGGGTGTATGTGAGGAGGGGGGGGGGGCTCTCTACTACCCTCTGTTCCCCCAAAGGGCGATGTTTAGTCTGGCTCTACGACTAAGCAATTATGGACGATAGTAGAGGGTATGGGGGTGGGGGTGGGGTGGGTGAAGGGACTTATTGAGTGGTGTGGAGCACGATCCAAACTGGTGTTACCGACTAAATCTCCAGTGACGTAGCGGCTGTGCGGGGTTAGCTCTGGATGGCTGCCTTACGACCCACCTTGATGTTGAAAGCTTTTGGTAGACTGTTGACACTGGGGTGGTGAAATTACGCACGCGCCCACGCGGGTGTCTCGTGTGTGTGTGTGTGTGTGTGTGTGTGTGTGTGTGTGTGTGTGTGTGTGTGTGTGTGTGTGTGTGTGTAGGAAAGTGGGGAAGGAGAATGCGGAAGGAAGGAAGAATGCGGCAGACAAGGGCAGAGCCTGAGACAGTGGAGTGAGAGGACAGGCTCACACAACTAGACGTCAGGACTAACAAGAGAAAGAAGGAGGAGAAAAATATGTATATACAGATACCCCCCTCTCTCGCTCACTTTCTTTCTTTTTTTTTTCTTTTTTTTTTTTTGCTGTCCCAACTTCTGTGCCACCTCAGCGGCAGTGAACCCACGCCGCTCATTCCGACACCCCGTCCACAGCCACAGCCCGGTCGGCCCCGCCGCAGCCCCAGCACCGGCAATCCACAGGGAGCAGTCAATGTCAAGCCGTCAAGAGGCAACCCACCGGAGGAGACACTGCACTGCTGCCGAGTCACTTCGGTGGTGTTCAGTGGCGCCTGTTCTGATCCAACATACGCAGGACACCACGTACTAAGCCCCCTATTGACGACAATAATTGCTTAGTCGTGGAGCCGGCGTGAGTGAGCTCTCCCCCCTGGAGGGCCCCACCACGTCCGTCCAACGACAGCCCCCATGGACTCGCCGGTACCGGTGACCCCGACGGAACCAAACCAAGGCCACAGACGTGGAGAGGACATCGAAACTGAGGTCACCATGAGAGCAGGGCATGAAGGGCCACAGAATTTGAGACTTTTTTTTATGCTGATTGATGAGAATGAGGATGATAAAGATGATGCTACGGATTTCCATTTCGGTCTGAGACTGCGTGACAGGGCTGTACTCTACGCTTCCTTTCATAATATATCCCGGCGTCAACCAGGCCCGAGAGATACAACACCTGCAGTGTTGGTCAGGAAATTTGAGCCACACTCTCAGAGACGCATCCATAAAGTGAATGAAACTCGACTGTTTGGTCCCAGTCTTCCCAGCTGAGCCCGTAGCAAACTCAACTCTGGGTAGGAGCCGGTCGGGACAAAAAAAAATCCCACATGACTCTGATGGGAATTGAACCCGCGACCTCCCAGCCGGGAGTCCGCGATGTTAACCACTTCGCCACGGCGGCTGGTCTCACTCTCTCTCTCTCTCTCT
>CM065723.1:80645886-80650886 GCA_033310375.1 Conus canariensis
AGCAGATTTTTGACCTACGCATTTGCCTAACGCTTTGGTCAGAGCTTGAGACCCTGGTGGCAATATGTCGAAGTCTGTTCAGTTTAGTGAAGACGGTCTGGGGAGAAATGGTTGTTACATCAAAAACAAATATCACAGCGTTGATTATTTCAGTTGTGAGAGCGTGTTGTTTTGGAATCTTTTATTCAACCAGGAATAAAAGTGTGAACCGTGTGTGTTATGTGTTGAGTACTGCATTTGATTGAACGTAAATTTAGACACAAAATGTAACACTGAATCCAGCCTGTCAGCAAATGTAGTGTTTATACATAAGAACTTGAAAACATGCGTGTTACTTTATAACTAGGAAAGTGTGAACACCTACACACCGTTGTGGACAATGTGATCCCCTCAAGTACTGACAGTAGAACCAAGCAGTCGAGTTTCGTCACTTCACATCTGCTGTCGTCTAAGAGAGTTGCTCGTATTACCTGATTAGCACCGCATGTGTCTGCGTCACCCGAGCCTGCTTAACAAATAAAAAGAAAGAAAAAAAAAGCGGTGGATACAGTCTCGTCACATTGTCTTGTCCCATAACCGGACCTCGGTGCATGGTCTACGAGAGCCTACTAACTTCACAGTCTCGTCACATTGTCTTGTCCCCATAACTGGACCTCGGTGCATGGTCTACGAGAGCCTACTAACTTCACAAGCCAACAGTCATTGTGTTCCCAGCAAAGAGACATCATCCTTCATGAAAACGGGGTTCATCTGTAATCCCTGAGCATCGCAAATGTTTTCCTTCAGCTGATAGCTAATTTCCCTGAGGATCAAGCACGGTTTCCCTAATTGCCGTAAGAAAACCGTTGATATCAGAATTGTCCCGAAAGATCACAATTTTGTTTTTCCAATTTTGGCGAGGAAAACAGATATCACCCTCGAGGACAATCACGAACATAGCATGACAGCTGTGGACCCTTGGATAATAGTTGTGAGCCTCAGGGTAAGAACGGATTTTCCTCATTTTGCTGAATTCCAAATAACACCAATGCGCGTGTGTTTGACGTGGGAAACAGTTATCGTAGCTGTGTTCCATCATGATGGCGTTTTCATCGCGAAATTGATAATTTTTCTTAGGGAAACAAGGATAATGGTTTTTGTCCCAAGGGAAATTAGGGGCAACACTTATGACCCTCAGGGAAGAGAGCGAAAATACTGTTGCTGCTCATGAAAACAGGGAAAACAGATCCCCAGAAAATATTTGTGATCCTCGGAAAAATAACTGTTTTCCCTCTTTTCGCTATTTTCCTCGTGGATCAAATCAGCTATTATCGTCTTTAGACGCTAGTATACTGTCATAACTATCCTCACTGATTCTCGTAAAACTAAGAAAGCAGTATGTGTGAACTTTCATGTTCTAGTCAAATGGCGAGCAACAAATGTTGTATGATTAAAAGCTTAATTGTTAATGACTAATCTCTTCGGGAGTTGTGTGCGGGAAAATTGTGATAGAACGAATCTTGACATCGTCGTTTGTGATCAGGAGAGGAGGGAATGAGGGACGGTGCTGACAGGAAAGCGGAAGAAGAGGGTAGTAAACCATTTATTTCTCTTCCTTTTGCTCTTCCACTCAATCTGTAAACAACACATAAAGTAGGATATAAAACTCAGCCTGTAAACAACACATAAAATAGGATATAAAACTCAGCCTGTAAACAATACATCAAATAGGATATAAAACTCAGCCTGTAAACAATACATCAAATAGGATATAAAACTCAGCCTGTAAACAATACATCAAATAGGATATAAAACTCAGCCTGTAAACAATACATCAAATAGGATATAAAACTCAGCCTGTAAACAATACATCAAATAGGATACAAAACTCAACCTGTAAACAATACATGGAATAGGATATAAAACTCAACCCGTAAACAATACATGAAGCAGGATATAAAACTCAGCCTGTAAACAATACATGGAATAGGATATAAAACTCAACCCGTAAACAATACATGGAATAGGATATAAAACTCAGCCTGTTAACAATACATGAAATAGGATATAAACTCAACCTGTAAACAATACATAAAATAGGATATAAAACTCAATCTGTAAACAATACATAAAATAGGATATAAAACTCAACCTGTAAACAATACATGAACTAGGATATAAAACTCAACCTGTAAACAATACATGAAATGGGATATAGATCTGGAGTGAAGAAAAACTCATTCTCTAAACAACAATGCATGAAATAGGATATAATCTTGGAGGAAGAAAACTGAACCTGTAAAAACACATGAAATAGGATATAAAACTCAACCGTAAACACTACATGAAATAGGATATAAAACTCAACCTGTAAACACTACATGAAATAGGATATACATCTGGAAGGAAGAAAAATCAACCTGTAAACAATACATGAAATAGGATATAAAACTCAACCTGTAAACACTACATGAAATAGGATATACATCTGGAAGGAAGAAAAATCAACCTGTAAACACTACATGAAATAGGATATAAAACTCAACCTGTAAACACTACATGAAATAGGATATACATCTGGAAGGAAGAAAAATCAACCTGTAAACAATACATGAAATGGGATATAAATCTGAAATGAAGGAAAACGAACGGGAACCGCAGACTGCAGACGATGAAAGAGTATAGCCTGGTAAGTGGAGGAGTCACTGCATTCCTGAGAGATGTCAGAAAGTCGTCGCTGGCAGCGTGGTTCTTCGTCGGTGCCGGTGGCGGCTGATGACTCTCCGCCTCGACCATCTCTGAGGAAGACGTACGCTGGAGGCTTTGCCTCTCCAGTCTCTCCCAGGGATCGGGTTACCCTCACCACCTACGTGGCGATAGTCTGTCAGAATGTAGATCGATAAAACAACCACTGCAAAATAAACAACCATTGCCGTGCTGACTTTCAACAGTTTGATTTGTGCTTACGCTGGCCTGTGTCTTTTTTGTTTGTTTGTTTGTTTTTGAGTGTGTGTGTGTGTGTGTGTGTGTGTGTGTGTGTGTGTGTGTGTGTGTGTGTGTGTGTTGTTGTTGTTGTTGTTGTTGTTGTTGTTGTTGTTGTTGTTGCTGCTGTGTTATATGCCTTCTTTTGTTTGGAATGTGTTTACGGCTGCCTGTTTCGTTTTTGTCGCTTGTGTGTTCATATTCTTTTAAATTCATTGTATGCTTGACTCTCTCTCTCTCTCTCTCTCTCTCTCTCTCTCTCTCTCTCTCTCTAATTATATAGAAGGAGACACCCCCCTCCCCCCGCGCCGTTAAAAGGAGAAGAAAGAAAGAAAGGAAAAAAAGAAGAAAACCGGAAACCCTGTAAATTTGTCTTCCTTTTCCTTTTTGTCACATTACAAATCTTAAGATGCTTATCAACAACACAGATAATTATAGGGAACACTTCTCATTCCTCTTCTTCCTCTTGTTCTTGTTTTTATTCTTAATCCTCCTCCTCCTCCACCACACGTCTCCTATTTTTTCTCTTTAAGAAAAGCACAGTTCTATAACAAAAATGAACTAAATCCGGCTTAGTATGTGGTTAAGCTAAAGTCTCTGGATTTTCTCTGTTCTTTCTTCCTTTCTTCGGGTTTACGATTGCGTGCGCGCGCGCGTGCGATTGTGTGTGTGTGTGTGTGTGTGTGTGTGTGTGTGTGTGTGTGTGTGTGTGTGTGTGTGTGTGTGTGTGTGTGTGTGTGTGTATGTGTGTGTGATAACATTGAATAAGAAAGGATTTAGAAGGCGGGGGACGGTGGGGCTGGAGATAGGAAGACATGAAATGTGTCAGAGTGGCAGTAGTTAGAGGGAGGGATTTGAGAGGGCGAGGTAGAGGATTGAGTGGGGAGAAGGTGCTGGTGGGGGGGGGGGGACGGGTGACGAGGAAGGGGTAGGTAGACAGCAACTAATCAAATTTGTAATTGTACAAGTCATTGAAGTAGATGTCAGCGGGAGGGTTGTTGAAAAAAAAGGGGGAAGGGTGTGGAAGGGGGGGGGGATAAAGGGGGAAGGAGGGTGCCGCCGGGGGAGGGGGGTGGGGGTGGGCAGCGAGTTTGAATGGAAATGTCGTGACAGTATCTCTAAATCTATTTTAGGAATTTATTTTAGGTCAGACTCCTGGTTAACTGAATAACTAAAAAGAGCAAAGGGGGAGAAGCCAGGAGCGAGGCGTGGGGGAGAGAGAGAGAGAGAGAGAGAGAGAGAGAGAGAGAGAGGAGGGCATGGGCGATGGATGAAAGGGAAGAAGTGGAGGGGGGGGGGGGGAGGAGATGAGGTAAGCGGAGAGGAGAGACCAGTAAACGATAAGGAAAGTGGAGCTTCTACAATGAAGGATTAGGTAAGAGAAAGAGAGGGGGTGAAGGGCGGTGTTGGGGAGGGGGGGGGGGAAGCGGGATGAGACAGCTGGGGTAGGGATGGGGGTTGGGGGGGGGAGATGGTGGGTCAGAAAACGGACAGAAGACGATAAGAGAGAGGTTCAGGAGAAAAACAAAGAGTACGGAAGGGGATTATGAAGAGAGAATGAGGGGTGGAGGAAAGAGAGAGTGAGGGAGGGGATGGAAGAGAGAGAGGGAGGCACAAAGAGAGAGAGAGAGAGAGAGAGAGAGAGAGAGAGAGAGCGAGAGAGCACTATTTCCAGACTGACAGACTGACTGTCTTAATGCAGCAACCCGTCAGACAGACCCCCAGGTTCTAGGTAGTACTGCATTAATAGACGCGCGTTGCCTGGACACGGGTCATGACGCCATCACAGGTAAGACTGGTGGAGACACCTTGCGGCGAGCCACGCTCATCTGCACGTGCGGCAGTCAGTCACTGGAGACAGCGACGCCTAGCGGATGATGCTCCCAAGGGAGGACACTCTTTTCTTGTAGCAAAACAAAAAATGTCAGTGATAGTGGAGACCCGCAGGAATTATCACGCAAATGCAGGCGAGTCGCCGTGGTGTTTTTCTTTCCTTTTCTTTGTTGTTTAATTCATAACCATACGCAAGAGGAACTGCG
>CM065723.1:80655886-80658386 GCA_033310375.1 Conus canariensis
ACACATAGAAGCATAGAAGATTCAATTGTCAACAACAAACATCCACCCCTTCCCCTCTCTCTCCCATCCTCACCATCACCATCACCAAGAAGAACAACAAAGTAAACAAACTTGCATTCATGCGGACAGAAGACGGTTTTGAAAGAAAAAAAAAACGAAAAAAAAAAACCGTTGTCGATTAAACTGTTGAAAACAAACACCAAAAACTTGAGCTCGAACTCTGCGTCAGCATGCCATTCCATCAGTTCATGATATAGAAGAAAAAAAAAAAAGGGGGGGGGGGGGGGGGGTAGGGGAGGGGTGGTGGAGAAGGGGGGTGTCAAGACAGGGAGGAGGGGGGGTGGGGGTTGGGATCGTTAATGAAACTGTCGTAAACAAACACCAGCAACTGAATCCGACCTCTGTGTCAGCATGTTATTCCACTGGCACGTGAAAGACAGCGGAATGCTTTGCTGTACGGAAGCGGTGTCTGGGATCAAGGCAGGGAAGCAGTTTGCTGTATAAACGGTAAAATCTGGAGATGAAGATAGAAATAATAGTTTGCTGGGTGAGCGCCATTTCTGGGGTTAATAGAGGGGGAGTAGTTTGTGCTATGGACATGATTTCATAGGGGTAAAGAGAGTGGACAGGATTTGCTGTGCGAATTTCATTTCTGGGGACAAGACAAGGGAGCGGTTTCCTGTCTGAGCCCGATTTCAAGGTGAAGACAGGGGAGCAGCTTGCTGTGTCAATGTCATTTCTGGCTTTAAGGCAGGAGAGTAGTTTGCTTGATGAACGCAGTTTTATGGGTCAAGAGAGGTGAGCAGTTTGCTAGATGAACAAGACATATGAGTAGTTTGCTATATGAACGCAGTTTTATGAGTCAAGACAGGTGAGCAGTTTGCTAGATGAACAAGACATATGAGTAGTTTGCTATATGAACGCAGTTTTATGGTCAAGAGAGGTGAGCAGTTTGCTAGATGAACAAGACATATGAGTAGTTTGCTATATGAACGCAGTTTTATGAGTCAAGACAGGTGAGCAGTTTGCTAGATGAACAAGACATATGAGTAGTTTGCTATATGAACGCAGTTTTATGGGTCAAGAGAGGTGAGCAGTTTGCTAGATGAACAAGACATATGAGTAGTTTGCTATATGAACGCAGTTTTATGGGTCAAGAGAGGTGAGCAGTTTGCTAGATGAACAAGACATATGAGTAGTTTGCTCTATGAACGCAGTTTTATGGGTCAAGACATGTGAGCAGTTTGCTGTACGAACGCGATTTCCGGGTCCATACAGGAAAGTACATTGATGTCTTAATCTGATTTGGGGGATCAAGTCAGAAGAGTACTTTGCTGTATAAACGCCATTTCAAAGGTCAACACGGGGGAGTAGTTTGCAATATGAACGCCATTTCAAAGGTCAACACGGGGCAAGTACTTTGCAATATCAACGCCATTTCAAAGGTCAACACGGGCGAGTACTTTGCAATATGAACGCCATTCCGAGGGTCAAGACGGGGGAAGTACTTTGCAATATGAACGCCATTTCAAAGGTCAACAAGGGGGGAAGTACTTTGCAATATTAACGTCATTTCGAGGGTCAAGACGGGGGAAGTACTTTGCTATATGAACTCAATTTCAAAGGTCAAGACGGGGAAGTACTTTGCAATATGAACGCCATTTCAAAAGTCAACACGGGGGAAGTACTTTGCTATATGAACTCCATTTCAAAGGTCAACACGGGGGAAGTAGTTTGCAATATCAACGCCATTTCAAAGGTCAACACGGGGGAGTAGTTTGCAATATGAACGCCATTTGAAAGGTCAACACGGGGGAGTAGTTTGCAATATGAACGCCATTTCAAAAGTCAACACGGGGCAAGTACTTTGCAATATCAACGCCATTTCAAAGGTCAACACGGGAGAGTACTCTGCAATATGAATGCCATTTCAAAGGTCAACACGGGGGAAGTAGTTTGCAATATGAACGCCATTTCAAAGGTGAACACGGGGGAAGTAGTTTGCAATATGAGCGCCATTTCAAAGGTCAACACGGGGAAAGTACTTTGCAATATGAACGCCATTTCAAAGGTCAACACGGGGGAAGCACTTTGCAATATGAACGCCATTTCAAAGATCAACACGGGGGAAGTACTTTTCAATATGAACGCCATTTCAAAGTTCAACACGGGGAAGTAGTTTGCAATATGAACGCCATTTGAAAGGTCAACACGGGGGAGTAGTTTGCAATATGAACTCCATTTCAAAGGTCAACACGGGGGAAGTACTTTGCAATATCAACGCCATTTCAAAGGTCAACACGGGAGAGTACTTTGCAATATCAATGCCATTTCGAGGGTCAAGACGGGGGAGTACCTTGCAATAAGAATATGATTTTTTTTTTCTTTTTTGGTCAAGACAGGGGAGAAGTTTGCTGTGTGAATGCAGTATCTGAGGTCAAGACAGTGGAATAATTCTTTGTGTCTAGAGGATTTCTAGCATTAGGAAGGACATCAGAGT
>CM065723.1:80668386-80678386 GCA_033310375.1 Conus canariensis
AGTGATCATGATATACACATATCAGCACCAGAAACCTTTCTACTGAGTCGACGACAAACAAAATATCGGCAAAGACAAAGACATTTTCTTTTTTTGTAGTCGGCTGTGTGTCATTAGTCAGAATAGCCTACGCACTGCACATATTACGTCATTTTGGGGGGCTGGTCAAACGTTCTGACATCAACACGCGTTGTCGACAATTGCTGAGAAAGGGCAAAGCCTAGATTTAGCCTTGGTCTCGGACAACCCTCTGTGAATGGAAAACCCTTGGTGACGACATACTCAGCACCGCTCATTCTGTGTGCTTGTGTTTAGCCGATATTTTTCTTGATCTTAACAGCTAGAAGAATGCCGGAAACGCACAAATGATGTCAGTTTTCTGTCTACGGCGCTGGGTTTGAACAGGTAAACTAAACCTTTATAAATCTATTCATTTTAAAAATGATTCAGTCAATGTATACGGCAAGCTTGTTAGCGAAATGAACCCCCATACTCTAGTTACACAATGCGCAGATCTGTTTTCAGCAAATTATCGCCCTTATCAAGAGGAGACCTCAAACCTCGAAACTTGGCTTCCTGGTTGCAGTAAACGTGGTAAAGTGCGTTCACTTACGACATGTTTAATTCCAGTTTGATGATAAAGGCGCCCATTGTGGCGGCACGGATTGCCGCAACTGCACGGATTGTCGCAAATTCACGAATGCGACAATCCGTGCCGGACCTGCTATTGTCGTAACGACAATCCGTGCCGCATGTGCACATATTTTCACAGGAAATGTTTGAGGAATGACCGATTTTTGTGTTCCGGGTCTACAATGTGGGACGGTGACCGATCCCATTTCACGTGTCCTTTCATCCATCCATCTGTCTCTCGGCCTGTCGGCCCGTTTGTCCACTGCGCTTTCTACTTTCCTGGCGGAATTCTGGTCATATTTATAACCCGCGAAGTTTACGAAGTGGGTTATATTGTTTTTGTCGTGTAAGTGGCTATGTATGTATGTACGTATGTGTGTGTGTGTGTGTGTGTGTGTGTGTGTGTGTGTGTGTGTGTGTGTGTGTGTGTCAACAGCATATCATCATGAAGGAATAAAAACAGGAACGTGAAACTTGGCACACATGTAGGATAGGTACTGTAGATGTGCCTTGTAGTGTTTAGGTAAAGATCAAGTCACGACCTTGACTTTATGACCTTGACATTGAAAATCTATTTTTAGCCATATCTCAAGCATCAGTCAACATAAGATGTTGAAAATTGGTGTGCAGATACTTTGACTCATGCCCCTTCCGAATATTGTTGACCGATCAGGTCAAGGTCGTATGACCTTGAACACTGAAAATCCATTTTTAGCAATATCTCAGGCACCATTCAACATAGGATGTTGAAACTTGGAGTGCCTATGCTTCGGCTCATGTCCTTTCCGAATATTGTTGACCGATCAAGTCAAGGTCAAGGTCGTATGACCTCGAACACTGAAAATATATTTTAGCCATATCTCAAACACCAGTCAACATAGGATGTTGAAAGTTGGAGTGCACGTGCTTTGGCAATGTCCCTTCCGAATATTTTTGACCGATCAAGGTCAGATTCAAGGTCAAGGTCGTATGACCTTGAACACTAAAAATATGTTTTTTTAGCCATATATCAAGCACTAGTCAACGTAGGATATTCAAACTTAGTGTGAAGGTGCTTTGGCTCATGCCCCCCCCCCCTCCCCCCCGAATACTGTTGATCGATCAAGGTCAAGGTCAAGGTCTATGACCTTGAACACTGAAAAAATGCTTTTAGCCATATCTCAAGCACCAGTCAACATAGGATGTTGAAACTTTGTGTGAAGGTGCTTTGGCTCATGCCCCTTCCGAATATTGTTGACCCATCAATCTCAAGGCAAAGGTCGTATGACCTTGAACACTGAAAACATATTTTTAGCCGTATCTCAAGCATTAGTCAACATAGGATGTTGAAACTTGATGTGCAGGTGCTTTGGCTCATGCCCCTTCCGAATATTGTTGAACGGTCAAGGTCAAGATTAAGACTGGACCCTAAAAATATCGCTGATATAAAGGTTTGACTAAAGAAAGAGTAGAAAAATCCCAGACTTGACTTTTTGGGGCGTAGGCAAACTTTCGTACTTTTGGCGTGTAGCTCAGGGTATTGTGTGGACGGCCTGTTCGCTGTAGAGGATTAATTTTGTTAAACGCAACTTCGGGGGTTATTCTTGAATGCTGCATTCAAAACTGTACATCCAGTATATGAATGTTTTAGTTGGAGTTTATTTAAAACGCTACTTAAATTAACAAATAGAACAGATTTTTGTTTATCTGTTTGTTTTTATGTGTGTTATTAAATGACCATGGAATTTCTTTTTGAATTTCAGTGTTTTGTTTGAAATCTACATTACTCAGTGACTCACCTTTAAAACGGGAACAAATCGGGGACTGACCAGCCCCGCAATAGCGGACCTCCCCAATAAAGGGTTCGATCAGTTGTTCGACATCCAACTTGCATAGCTGAGCTGTAGTGTTTTAAACTCTGTTCATTCCACCGATGTTGAGGTCAAGATCCCCAAGAAAGCTCTTCGTGCGTGTGTGAGTGTGGTGATGTGCTGTCTTGCGAGTGTGCATCAGTGAGACACTTGAAATGCGTGAAACCATTATGAGGGTGCGTGTTGGGTTCAATTCGCAGCGCCTTGAGCCAAATTGTGTTTTGGAAATGTGCACGTGTACAATGTTCTTTACTTATTCATCTGTTTATGTATGTGTTTATTTCAGCATTTATTTATTCATTTATTTATGTATTCATTTATTTATCTATTATTTATTTATTTATATACCTATTTACACACACACGCACACACACACGCACGCACACACACACGCACACACGCGCGCGCACACACACTCACACACACGAGGGAGAGAGAGAGAGAGAGAGAGAGAGAGAGAGAGAGAGAGAGAGAGAGAGAGAGAGAGAGAGAGAGAGAGAGAGACAGACAGAAGACAGACAGAGAGACACTGAGACAGACAGACAGAGAGAGTGGAGAGAGAGACAGACAGACAGAGAGAGAGAGGAGGGGAGAGGGGGGATAGAGAGAGTGAAGAGAAGAGAGAGAGAGAGAGAGAGGAGAGAGAGAGAGAGAGAGATTGATCGGGGTGGGGAAGGGGGGGGGGGGGAGTGGAGGAGGTATGAAAGAGTGAGGATCAACAAATTGTGGTCATTTGCGAGCACCTCAAAGAAAGTGTAGACTGCGACAGTCCGTGCCGTTGCGACAATCCGTGCCGGGAGGTCAGACACAAACTGTCGCATGAGACAATCCGTGCTGTTGCGACAATCCGTGCCGCCAGGTCCGGCACGGATTGTCGCATTCGTGAATTTGCAACAATCCGTGCCGTTGCGACAATCCGTGCCGCCACAGCCCATTCTTATGCAAAACAAACCAAAACCGCCACCACCACCCCTAAAAAGAAGAAAAAGAAGCAAATCACAATTCTAGCCTGTCAGTTCTAGATCTTTGACATCAAAGTGTAAATTCTCAATCCATTTATATGCCAACTGACTGAAAACCAACCTACATTTAAACAGAAGACCATAGATTTAATTTGTTTGTGATGTTTCGTGTTGTTCCATTCAGTGAGGGCTGGTTTACTACGTTTGGAATAAGCAAGGCAAACTTCTGTCGAATGCTTCTTCGCGTGCACGTTAAGGGAAGAGTGTGTTTCGTGGGGAGAGTGATTTGGGAAAGGCAGTAAGTATAGATGGCCTCTTCGCGTGGGGGGGGGGGGGGGGGGGGGGGGAGTTCAGTTGGTGTACTACATCAGAACGAGCAAGACGGGAGGGACTAACGCCCCTTAGCGGGAGGGACCCATGTGAGGAGACAGTGAAAGCGAACAAAGCCAACACAGACAAATTCGCCCCGCCTGACCCTTGACCCCCCCCCCCCCCCCCCCCCTGCTTCCGGAGTTTTCTGTGTACTAGGCATTACCCCGATGGGCCACCATCTTCCCCCTCCCCCTCCTCCTTCCTCTTCCTTCCTCCTTCTCCCCCCCCCCCCCCCCTCCCACACACACACACACGAAATGAACTGCTGTCCAACTCACATTTCCCCTTGATGACAGGGGGCACGAAATGGTTGTTTTCTCCTGAAGGAGAGAGAGAGAGAGAGAGAGAGAGAGAGAGAGGAGGAGGAGGAGGAGATAGCGAGGTCAGAGAGAGCGAGAAAGAAACGGTTGTTATGTTCTACAACTAAAACAAAACAAAAAGAAATGACAAATCACAGCAAACAAGCAAAAACAACAAAATCATGATACAGAATCCTAATGACAGAATATTATGCTACAAACACAGAACAACAATGCCATGAATGTCGGAGTGAACACAGTGGATTCTGCCGCAAGACAGAGACGACCATCGCAATGCAGGCGTAGTTATTCTTTATTTTATTTTTTTATTTTTTTAATTTTTTTTACATTTTTGACTCTGAATAATACAAAGATGTTTTCATAGCTTGCCCGACATGTCCCCACACATGCCTGCTTTTCTCTGACTGTCAAACAATGGCACAATGCTTTCAGTTCAGCTCACGTTTTCCGCACGCGCGTGCACGTGTACACACACACACACACAACACACACACACACACACACACACACGCACGCACGCACGCACGCACGCACGCACGCACGCACGCACGCACGCACACACACACACACACACACACACACCACGCGCGCGCGCGCGCGCGCTTGTGTGTGTGTGTGTGTGTGTGTGTGTGTGTGTGTGTGTGTGTGTGTGTGTGTGTGCACGCGCGTGCGTTTGTATCTGTTTGTGCATCTGTGTGTTTGTGGTAAACTTTGATTTTTTTCTCAGCAGCTGTCGCTAAGAGAGTAAAACTTGGTAGAATGATGAATGTTGTTTCCAACATTTCCCTTGCATATACATGCCACCTGGTGGTAAAGGCTGTCGATCTGTGATAAATGGTTACAGCAGTGTTTCTACGAAACTGACATTACGAAAGAATTACGAAACTGACATTACCTAAGAACTGTAATCAGGCACAATTACTGCTATAAATGTTGATGAAAATGCTGACACTTGAGCCAAACAATGCAACATTTATCACAATACATGTCATCAAGATGACACCTTTTAACAGAGGAGCAGAAATCAACAAACATCTGACTAAATATGAAAAAACAAACAAACGAAACAAACAACAACACTGGCCACATACTTTACCAAATATAGCGAAGTAAGAGTTTATCATGAATAGTAAATCAACCAAAGCCATGCCACAAAAAAGCAGTGCAAACAAACAGCTGCTAAGCAACAAACCCAAATACAAGTAAACACAGAAAACAATGTGTAGGGTAACAATTATTTCATTTGTACTACAAAGCAGGCAATATTGCTTCTGCCGTCTGAAGAGTGGTGTTCTGGGTCTTTTCATGTCTGTGATTTAAGACATCTGAAGAGCATGCAATTGTTGAAAATTCAGTTGTCTGTTTTGTTATATTTCTGTGATTTGTGACGCCTGAAAATTGCAAATTCGTCGAAAATTCATTGGTCTGTTTCGTAATGTTCATTGAATGAGCGTCATTTTTTGCCTCGTTTTGTGTGTTCAGCTGCATTTTGACAGCAAACTAACTGGAGTGTGACAGACTCTCTTTTTGTGGGGCTTTCGATCTACATAGATAACTGGTGTTGAGTTTTAAACTGCTGCCGAATCACTTCGGTGGTGTTCGGTGGCGCCTGTTCTGATCTAACATACGCAGGACACCACCACCTACTAAGCCCCCTACTGACGACAATAATTGCTTAGTGGCGGAGCCGGCGTGAGTGAGCTCTCCCTCCGGAGGGCGCCACCATGTCCGTCCAACGACAGCCCCCATGGACCCGCCGATACCGGCGACTCCGACGTAACCAAACCAAGGCCACAGACGTGGAGAGGACATCGAAATTGAGGTCACCATGAGAGCAGGGCATGAAGGGCCACAAAATTTGAGACTTTCTTTTTTTTTTTATGCTGATCGATGAGAATGAGGATGATTAAGGTGATGCTACGGATTTCCATTTCGGTCTGAGACTACATGACAGGGCTGCACTCTACGCTTCCTTTCATAATATATCCCGGCGTCAACCAGGCCCGAGAGATACAGGCACCTACTGTGTTGGTCACGAAATTTGAGCAACACTCTCAGAAACGCATCCATTAAGTGGATGAAACTCGACTGTGTGGTCCCAGTCTTCCCAACTGAGTCCGCAGCAAACTCAACTCTGGGTAGGAGCCGGTCGGGGCAGAAAAACCCACATGACTCTGATGGGATTCGAACCCACAACCTCCCAGCTGGGAGTCCGCGACGCTAACCACTTCGCCACAGCGGCTGGTATCATCGAGAGTACTTGCATAGCACTTATCCTCTGTTAGAGGCAAAGCTCCAAGTGACGCCCAGTCCACTCTCTCGTTTACCCAACGGGACCAGTGCAGGCAGGCGACTGAACAGCTGCCTCTTGGCGTTAATCATTCGTTTTTCGTGTCATTCATTCAAATATCAGTCCCTCACTTGTCATCCATACCAACGGCCAAACTGGCCTGCTCTTCTAAAAGTTCGTTTTATGTATCATTCATTCGAATGTCAGTCACTCACTTTTTTTCAATCATTCCTTCAATTTTTTTCGGAGGATGCGTGTTATGTGAGTACATGTCATCCATACCAAGGGCCGAACTGACTTGCTTTTCCAATAGGTGTTCATGAAATTTTCCGCTAGCGAAATACGTTACGTCAGAAATTTGTCTTTGAGACTGGATCAGAAACAAATCTTGATGGCGCTACTGATTTAGAGTAAAACCTTAAATAAAACATACGTCATCCATAACGTTATTACGAGATGACGTCACACATTTGGACAAAGTGGGTGCTAACACGCGTAGATCAGTGAGGAAAATGAACTTGGCTGTGGCCCACGGCTCGCCTGATGTATGCCTGCCTCTGTCACCTGTAAGTGAAGCTGAAAGTTAGCTACTGATGGTCTGTCCTCCCACCTCCCCCTCCCATCTACTCCTTGCTCTCCTACCTCACTTGTAATTACCCTCCTTACTGCCTCTCTGTTGTTGTTGTTGTTGTTGTTTTTCCTTAAGCTGCGCGTGGGTCAGGTCTATATCGTGTCGACAGCTTAAAAGAAAACAAAACCAACCAGTTTTGATTGGCCCAAAGTGCCTGCGTTACGTCCCTGAAGCAATATAGTGCAGTGCTGGCCTGTGCTTCTCGGCACCCTAAACCATTTTGGTACAACTTTGATAAGACCATGAAACATATGACACGTTGATGAGATCGTGAAAGACGTGACACGTGAAGCGAATAGGCAAATTGCCTCTCACCTTTTTTTTCCAAGCGCAGACGGATATCAGATGACAAACAACACACACACACACACACACACACACACCACACGCACACACACACACACACACACACACACACACACACACACATCTCATTTAAAACAGATTTTTAACAACACGCCGGAATTTCGTTTTTATAAAAAAAAAAAAAATTAAAAAATTCTTTTAAAAAAAAAACGAAAGAAAAAAAAAAACTTTCTTGAGTAAAATCTTTGATCAGATGAAAACAATGTTTACTTCCCTTGAGAGGCTAAACCCAAAAGAAACCCAATGGAAACACGCACAAACATTTGAGACGCTTTGAGACCTTGAACAGTGTGTTCAGTATTTTCACTTTGCTGAGTAAATCAGGTCAGGATGTACAGGTCAGGGGCGGTACACGGGCTGCAGTAACGGACTTGGAATCAAGGCAGAACGGAACCCTCAAGACGGACGTCGGTGGTCTCATGAATAAAAGAATGGCAGAGCGTGGGGAAGTGGCGAGTCAGCGCAGGATATTACTTGTCTGTCGCAGGCTGCTCCTCCTCTCTGGCCCGCGCGGATTAGTGGTGCCTCGTCTGTTAGCAAGCAGTATGATGTCGGATCAGCACCCCCCTCTCCCCCACCCCCAGCTTCCCACCACCACCACCACCCCTCCTCCTCCACCCACAGCCTTTCCGGTTTTGGCTGCATTTATTTTAGGGGATGTCCGGATGATGCCTGTTGTTGATACCATATTCTGGTGGCAGCGCTCTTTTGAGGGTGAAACAGAATGAGTCTGTTTTCTGCATGGTTGTCCTTCTTTGAAGACTCAGGGGGGGGGTTGTTTGTTTGTTTTTTTTGGTGTTTTTTTTTTTCCGTCTCACACAACACACACACACACACACGCACGCACACACACATGCAAACACACATGCACACACTCACACGCACGCACGCATGCACACACACGCACGCACGCATGCATGCACACACACACACACACACACACACACACACACACACACACCACGCACGCACGCACGCACGCACGCACGCACGCACACACACACACACAATTGAAGTTAATTATTTTTGGAGTATGAATGATAATAGAAGAAAAAAAGGGCAGCATCAATATAAGCAGAGAGAGAGAGAGAGAGAGAGAGGGGAGAGAGAGAGAGAGAGAGTGTGTGTGTGTGTGTGTGTGTGTGTGTGTGTGTGTGTGTGTGTGTGTGTGTGTGTGCTTGCGCATCCATTTACGGATACAAATGCGCGTGTATGTTTGCATGCGCGCATTTGTCTAACAATAATTTAAGATTAAAGTCCCGTGGCCTTGTGGACGTAGGTGCAGTGAACTGTTAGAGATATATTTTTTTTATGACAATGTATAGGACACGGCATAATGGAAGATGGAGCCCAACCCATATCTTCCACCGCCTTAGCCTTTTCTGAACTGAATCAGGTACCCATTTACTCCGTTCAGGTACTCAAAGGAAGAAAAAAAAAAAAACGAACAGTTTCCCAATTCTGTATAGAGATTTTGCGAGGTCCAACGCTACCTTTTAACCCATCCCGATGTCATTTCACCGAAATGATGAACAGGTCTCTTATAAATGAGCGTGTAAATCTTGTTGTCTTTTACATGCCATATTTGGTCCTAAAAATGATGTTCCTTATCAACGGTGCTCATATCGCATTCTTCTGGGATTTTTTTTTTAATGATATCTCATCTTCCGTGCTATTCCGTCCGCTCCCCCACCTCCCCACACAGAGCGACATGCCAGTTTATCACGTACCACCTCAGTGACAGCACTCTACAGAGAGCAGTCAGCATCAAGTCAGTATCAGGCTACCCACCCAAGGAGACACTGCTCTACGGCCGAGTCACTTCGACAGTGTTCAGTGGTGCCTGTACTGATCCCACATACACAGGACACCACTGACTTGGCCTAGCCACGACTTGATAACAATGATTGCTCAGTCGCAGAGCCAGCGTGAGTGATGTTCCCCTTCTGGACGGCACCACGTCGCCCGTTTAGCCCAAGTCTCCATGAGCTTGCCGCCTTCAGTTTCAGTTTCAGTTTCATCAAGGAGGTGTCATTGCGTGCGGACTAGTCCATATACGCTATACCACATCCGCTAAGTTTTGAGACCACACTACGCATGATTTGAAGCCACATACAGCTTTCTCGTGAATTCATCATGGGCATGGATGCGGAGAAGAAATCGAACAACCAGCTGCTTTGGCGTAGTGGTTAGTGTTGTGGATTCTGAACTGGAAGGTCGTGGGTTCGATTCCTATAGGAGTCACTTATTTTTGTAGGAATTTTTAGGCCCGTGACCGGCTCATATCCAGAGTTGAGTTCGCTATGGGGTCAGTTGGGAAGACGGGAACCACATCGTCGAGTTTTATTCACTAAGTCTTAACAGATACGATTCTGAGAGTGTTGGTCAAGTTTCTAGGCTTAGTACGTTGTGTCCTGCGTGTGTTGGATCCGAAAAGGCGCCACTGGACACGACCGAAGTGATTCGACGACAGTGCAGCGTCACCTGTGGCCAGAATATGCCTCGTGACGACTTGACATTGACTCTCCCTGTGGATTGCCGGCCGGTGCTGGGGCTGCAGTGGGACAAGCCGGGGA
>CM065723.1:80683386-80688386 GCA_033310375.1 Conus canariensis
CCCCCCCCCCCCCCCCCCCCCCCCCCAATCCTCCTCTCCTTCCCCTCACACTAGTAGACACGCCTCCCTCACATTCTCCCATTTCCCTCTTCCCTCCCTCCTCCCTCATCCCTCCTGCGTCGGACATGTCCTCATCTGCCTATCCTTGCAGTCCTCGTCAACCGTTTTGTTATCCTTGACTGAAAGCTGATGTTGCTAATAATGCTGACGTATTCTGAATGGGCGTTATCAACAGCTCGTGGGGAGCAAATTTACGCTATAACGGCTTATACAATACTATATTCACTGTTTTAAAAAAATCGATGTATAGGCATCGAGTTTTGCTGGCTACCATCACATTGTGGCTTTAAGTGGAATGAAATAGCTGATAAGCCGGATAAACCCGGAGCTATGGGAGATGTTCAACCTATTTCTGAATGTCCTTTAAAAACTATCTGTAAGTGAAATACTTAATTTGTTTGAAGGCTGTATACATAACAGAAATTTCACTTAGAAGTCGCATGAATTGCCTTCCTGCTCAAGTTATATAGCAATATAATCAGTACACTTTGGTTAAACACGTAAAACACAACATTCTCTCCTGATGTTACGTCTGTACGTGTGAGGAAAAAATTTCTGTCCAACGATATAGGCCTACTGCTAGACTACCCAGCTTCAACAGGGCAATACAAATTAAATGCTATGAGTACTGCACACTTTGAAAGCATTAACCATATTTTATATGACACATGTATTACCGACATCGCACACATCATTGCCCAGTCAGAGTTGGGCAGACTGTTGTGATTTTTTAATAAGTATTTTCAGAAGCATTCTTAACCGAGTGTCCAGATTCTAAGATGTGAAAGAGAGAGGTGAGAGAACATGACCACAGACAGGCCTGACATTCTCAGTGATCTCTGTTGCCTTTTGCTATCGTCTAATATCATAGATGATGAAAAGACGTTCAAATAACCACTGAACTGAACTTATTTGAGCTGACCGTCCATTTCGGATGTTCCCACGATTACAGCCAAGTTTCTGTCATCAGGCAACAACGCTAATGTATTTCCCGTAACTTTTAAGATTCGCTGTACAATTAAGGCTTTTGGAACTGCTGATTTCAAATAGCTTCACTGGCTTGATTCGTCGTATGTCGTGAGCTCATCTTGTCGCACTTAGCTATAGTCAGCGAAACATGTATACTGGCCTAGATTGGTCCAGTCTTTAGTAACGATTTATTTACATTGTACCTCAGACTGATACACATTGCTAGTGGTCCAGTTCTGAATTAACGTCTGCCGCAACATTTACACACGATATCGTCTAAGTATCTTTCATCAATGTGCGAAGCAGTAATTGCATGTGATCAGAGTTTCTGAGAGAAGGCCAACATTGTAATATTAAAAGTATTGCTGAAAGTGGCAATAGCAATTCTTACAGGTTTAATGAATCATGGGCATCTTCTCATGTGGAATGGCTGGAAATCTCTTAATAATATTTGTTATTCTGTGGAGTTTGATGAGGACAATGCTTTTCACTTGCTTAAAAATGCTCACGATAAAATCAACCATGACACAAATGGATGCACGCACGCGCACGCACGCAACTCACGCACACACACACACACACACACACACACACACACACACACACACACACACACACACACACACGCAAGCACGCATACACACACACACACACACACACACACACACACACACACACACACACACACACACGGACGTCACGATACGTTTGACATTGATTAGCTGAGGCTGATCAGTTTAAAATGGTCAAGCCATACCTGATGTGCTGTTGCCCGGCTTTGGGGGGGACTTGGGGGAAACAGACACTGGTATGGGAATAGACGCAGGTACGAATCTCCGTGAACGTGCCACAGACTGCACAGCATCTCCTGGAACAGATGTATGAGGCAGTATTACTACTACTGTTGCTGCTGATGCTGCTGCTGCTGCTTCTACTACTACTACTACTGTTGCTGCTGCTGCTACCGCTACTGCTACTACTACTACTGCTGTTGCTGCTGCTGCTGCTACTACTACTGCTACTACTGTTACGACCACGACGACGACTACTACTACGACTAATACTACTACTACTACTGTTGCTGCTACTGCTACTACTACTACTACGACGACGACAACTACTACTGTAACTACTGCTACTACTACTGTTGCTGCTGCTACTGCTGCTGCTGCTGCTCCTACTACTACTACTACTACTACTACTACTACTACTACTACCACTACTATTGTTGATGTTGCTGCTGCAGCTGCTGCCGCGGCCGCCGCAACTACAAAAGAATTAGAACTCTAATTTTTACTACGGTCTTTATGCGTTCGAGTAAAAGGAAGCAGCGGAGTGCCCTGTGTTTCACACATCTCATGTTGAGAGCACAGCCGTGACCATGACTGACTGACTGACCATACGTGGTAGGATCAGTCAGAGAACCATGCTAACAGCCCACAGCTCTCCCTTCATTGCAGGCGTTGACAACATCCACAACAATGATGCCTGCTAAAACAAATCACCACCACCCAAGGACCGACCATTACATTGTCGCCACTGTTTAGTCCACCGTTAAAGCCCTCCTCGACCCCGTTTTTTGCGACATGTATGCAGATCAGAATGTTTTAGATAATAATTTAGCTTGATTATAGATTTCACGTTGTTACTGGAAGTATGAATAAGGTAGGTTAGTTTGAAATTCTCTTTTTTATTTTTGAAAAGTCTTATGTTTTGAAAATCATGCGCTCACAAAGATGGCGATACTAACACGCAAAGGTATCATCACAACATGACTTATCTAACAAAAGGTTAGCGCTGAATGGAAGGAAACATAAATCTCACAGACATCGAATCTGAACAGTGTGTATAAAGTGTCCATGTTCCACAGAAAATGTGTAATTATCCCGTCTGAACTTATCTTGGATCCGCCCTTTAATCCGGATTCACTCAAAATATACAGGCACACTTGATCTTTGAGCCAAGGTTGGTATACATCGGTTCAGAAGTTTTAGCGTAAGCCTGCTTACAGACCAACAAACGAACGTCATTAAACCATGACCCCCTGTGCGGAAGTATTAGTTTATAACAAAGGTACATCACTCTCTTTCATTTCGAACCTGGCGGGGTCCTCTCTTAGTGTGGGTTTAAATCAGCAAGGGCTTTTCTTTAAATCATTGCGGGGGTCTTTTGGCCCCCAAACTGCTGTTACTCACAGTCAATCTGCGCAGATTGGAAATGCAGGCTGTTTTCAGACTGCCTACTCTGTATCATGCACAGTTTCCCCGTCTTACTCCTTTTTGTTTTGTTTTGTTTTGTTTTGCTTTGTTTTGTTTGTTTTATAAGAAAAAAAACTTCCGAGATTCATTATTACAAAATATTTTCTTCAAGGCTGACATTTTAACTCGACGCCAGTTTGCATTCTTCAAACTTTAGTCAGTCAGGTTTTTTTTTAGTTAGTCAGTTAGTCAGTCAGTTAGTCAGTTAGTTAGTTAGACAAGACAAGACAAGACAAGACAAGACAAAATTCTTTATTTACGAGGATAATAGATAAGCACTGACGCGCTTTTTTACATCCAGTCCTCGCCCTGAGTAGAGACTACAACATGCAGTAAAATGTTAGTAAGTTACTTACTTACTACTTACTTACTTACTTACTTTTTTACTTACTTACTTACTTACTTAATCAATTGTTCTCATCGGTTTTCTAGGAGAACGAAAAAACGCAACGGGGTTTAATATTCGTGCTACTTCTCTCTCTCTCTCTCTCTCTCTCTCTTCTCTCTCTCTCTCTTCTTGAAAATTTGCGATTGTTGAAGTAAGTGGACCTCATAAAAAAAGGAAAGTCCAGGAGAGCTGGAGTTTTATGGTGGGAATTGAACTCCCAACCCGTCAGACAGTGGCCTCTACTTCAGCTTACCTGCCGCTTTCTTCTCCGGTTTGGCAGAGGACGTGAGGACCAGGGCTGCCAGAGCCAGCATGGAACGACCACAGATCATTATGCCTTGCTGTCTGGCCGTGCTTGGAGGGAGTCTGAAAACGAAGCCCCTGAAGACTGCATATTTGAAATCTCTCTCTCTCTCTCTCTCTCTCTCTCTCTCTCTCTCTCTCTCTCTCTCTCTCTCCATTGCAAATTTCAATAACTGTTGAATTGTGCGAGTTCTTTTTCTTCAATTTCATGTCTTTATTGCTATCTCTTAATGCAGTAATTGTAACCCCCTTTGCCAACAGGGCTTACTTGCTAATGGCAATAAAAATTGTGTCAGTCTCTCTCTCTCTCTCTCTCTCTCTCTCTCTCTCTCTCTTCTCTCTCTCTCTCTCTCTCCAAGTGTGTGTGTGTGTGTGTGTGTGTGTGTGTGTGTGTGTGCGCGAGTGTGTGTGTGTGCGCGCACGCGTGTGTATGTGTGTGTGTGTGTGTGTGTGTGTGTGTGTGTGTGTGTGTGTGTGTGTGTGTGGTGTGTGCGTTTATCCGTCTCCTTCCTCATCCTTTGTGTCATATCCGTTTCAGGAAAAATAGAATGGATTTGGGAGATACATTTTTATTCAGTTTGACAATGAAGTTGCGCAGTAAACACACACACACACACCATGCAGACCAAGCATCATCATGTTTTTTGTACAGCCTTTGATGCATTGGAATACATGAGAATTTTACACAGATGCTCAAACGTTGTATTCGCAAAACTCGTGACATTCACATATTTTTGCATGGACCTTCACTTCCTGTATGTAAAGTATGTATGTATGTATTTACGTACGTATGTACGTACGTACGTACGTACGTATGTATGTGTATGTATGTATGTATGTATTGTATGTATGTATGTATGTATGTATGTATGTAAATGTATATGTATGTGTGCATGCATGCACGTATGTGTGTTTGTCTGTATTATTTATGTGTATGTACGTACGTACGTATGTATGTGTGTATGTATGTATGTGTGTGTGTATGTATGTACGTACGTACGTACTATGTATGTACGTACGTA
>CM065723.1:80695886-80703386 GCA_033310375.1 Conus canariensis
AAAAAATTAAGACAGATCTTTGTGAATGCTCTCAAGAAATATTCAGTTATTTTCTCCCCATTGGAGATTGTCTCCCCTAGGATACTATAAGCTTACTGAAGGCTCATTTTGAGAAGCATTTATTATTCCCCATTCAGCCACTCAAGCACATACTGTTAGTTAGGCAGAATTATCTACCACTGCAGATATGAATACTTATCTCCACCCTATTTCTTCAATCTAAGACATAGGAGCAAGCTTTGTTTATAACTAAATATTTCTTGCAGTCATTGCAACACCAAGCTGCTCTGTAAGTTGCTGGAATGGTGCTTGGTTACTTATCCTTGGAATTTATTAGTTTATTGTAATTTAGTCCCTTGCAGATTCATTCCAAGAACTGGCCCTCAGCACTTGTGTCTTAAGAGGTTATTTTTTTTATATTTTCTACTTTCCACAAGAAAATGTAGCTTGTTTTGCTCTTTCATGATTTTCTTTTGCTTCTTAGGTGGCACTTTGGGTTTTTTTTTTTTTTTTTTGAAAACTCAACAAACATACTACGGTATTGCACACCAGCCTTTTTCTGGGATAGCATTCTTCTTAAAACCGAAAAGGCAGAGGAGTCAAGTTACTACTTTCCGCGGTCACTGAGGAGAAACAATCAGGTTTCGAAATACCGGTATCTGACCAGGAGTTATATGTTAGTGAGTTTCCTCCCCATTGGAGACTGTCTCTTCCCTAGGAGACTATAAGCTTACTGAAGGCTCATTTTGAGAAGTATTTGTTATTCCCCATTCACCCACTCAAGCACTATACTGTTAGTTAGGCAGAATTATCTACCACTGCAGATATGAATGCTTATCTCCCCCCTATTTCTTCAATCTAAGACATAGGAGCAAGCTTTGTTTATAATTCAATATTTCTTGCAGTCATTGCAACACCAAGCTGCTCTGTAAGTTGCTGGAATGGTGCTCGGTACTTATCCTTGGAATTTATTAGTTTATTGTATATATATATATATTATTTTTTTTTTTACGTAAGATGTTTCAGGTCCCAAATGATATTACTTTACCAAATGACGTCTGTGCAGACGACATAATACTTGCAGAATCACGTATAAGAAGCGTTTTACTGTGTGCCAGCAAATGGGGGTAGAATTCGCAGAGGAACTTTTTGGCATGTGAATACAGAGTACTTTCTGTGTGGGTAGAGGTCTTCTCACCTACGCGAAATGCACACTAGGAACCATTTCGCCGGAGACAGCAAAGAGCTGGCCATATTCATGAACGTTTCCCGGACATCGGGAAGACGACTTCGCCTCTTCAGTAGCAGCTACCATCCTACCTGAGCTGACGTGATGAACACGTTGGACTGAAAGTTGACTGAAAAGGAAAGTTTTACGGACCTGAGGGGTCGATTTGCTGCACAGCAGAGTGGAGTCAGGCTAATACTCTACGACAGGAGGCAAGGACTTTTGGAAAGAATCTAGGACCTAGCGAAGAAAACATCTGCTCTTTTAGCTAAGGTGGCGCAAGCTGAAAGTCAAACATGATATAGTTTGTCCGTCTAAACGTAACAATCTTATCTTTAATCGTATCAACAGGCCTCAGAATTAGACAAATGAAGAGATTGAAGAGAAAGTGCAAGACGATTACTGACAAGTAGAATATCACACGTGATATTTAATGAGTGTGTTCACAGGGTGAATTCAAAAGCCGACACCCCAATTATTGCGTGATGTTCTTTCTGCGAACACAAGATTGTGTGTCTGGGCTAAAGCAAAATTGAAAGGCAGCGATGTCTTTATTGGGGGGGATTTCTATTTCCTCGTCAAGAACAATCTGCCCCCTTATCCCGGGGTGGGGGTTGGGGGGGTTGGGGGAGCATCAGCGATTTTTGATAATCTAATCGATAACGATAATTAAATGTTTTTCCCCAGTGAAAATGGTAGGTCGACAGGATCAAGAGGGTGACGGCCGGTCACTTGATGGAAACTGTCTCACAGTTAGGAATGCCAAAATACAGAATCTCATCGAACACCCACAGACTGTCAGATGGACGGTTGACAGTAATATGTCAGCAGTGTTCGGTGTGTCGGTCACATTTGGCGGAATAGCAAGCAGTTGCACATGTGGGGACACGAAAAATGTGATGTAGTCCATTGTCCATATATCTTTTACCTTTTTAACGCAGAGTTTCAATGGTTTGATGTCTATTCTTTTCTTTTTTTCTGGGGGCGTGGGTGTGGGGAAGGGGTGGGGGTTGATCTGGATTTTGTTTCGTGATTACTTTGAAGTTGTCCGTTGGATTAAAAACATTACTGAAGATTGTTATACTGATTGTGTATTGAGGTTACGTAGGAAGAAACTGTAGTGAGAGCTTGACAGCAGGTCCTCGACGAAGCCTCCACCCCCTCTTCCCCTCCGCGCACGAGTTCAGCCCCTTTGCAGGTCAATTAAAGTGAAACGTCTTATGTTGTTCGTGTTCTTGATTGATAAAATGTTGTTCGGAAAAGGCTGAGATTGCTTGTATTTTTGTTCATGATATATTCCACATGAAGGTTCTCTGTTTTCAGCTCACTCTGATGTGGACAATGGAGTCTGTGCATGAGAATGGATCACTGACCTTTTGTTAATAGATGATGTTTGTGTAAACAACAGAACTTCTAATGTTGTGGGTTTTTTTTCTGAGTCGCTGCTAATGACAATGACTCTTTTGAAAGGTTATTGCTAAAGCTCCGCCCCCCCAAAAAAAAAACGTTGACAAACGAATCATAAGACAAAACACGACGCGTTTCGACCTCTTCAGGTCTTCTTCAGGCAAGATACACAACACTCAGGACAACGAAAGTGAACGAGCAATTACACACACACACACACACACACACACACACACACACACACACACACACACATATATATATATATATATATATACGGGGTATAGTCCCTTGCGGATTCATTCCAAGAACTGGCCCTCAGCACTTGTGTCTTGAGAGGTTATCTTTTTATATTTTCTACTTTCCACAAGAAAATAGAGCTTGTTTTGCTCTTTCATGATTTTCTTTTGCTTCTTAGGTGGCGCCTTTGGTTGGTTTTTTGAAAACTCAACAAACATACTACGGTATTGCACACCAGCCTTTTTCTGGGATAGCATTCTTCTTAAAACCGAAAAGGCAGAGAGGTCAAATTACAACTTTCCGCGGTCACTGAGGAGAAACAATCAGGTTCTAAATATCGGTATCTGACCAGGAGTTATATGCTTGTGAGTTTCCTCCCCATTGGAGATTGTCTCTTCCTTGGAGACTATAAGCTTACTGAAGGCTCATATTGAGGAGCATTTATTTTATTTTTCCCCATTCACCCACTCAAGCACATACTGTTAGTTAGGCAGAATTATCTACCACTGCAGATATGAATGCTTATCTCCCCTTATTTCTTTAATCTAATACATAAGAGCAAGCTTTGTATATATATATATTATATATATATATATATATATAAATAATTGCTCGCTCATTTCCATTGTTCTGAGTGTTGTGTATCTTGCCTGAAGTAGACCTAAGAGGTCGAAACACGTCATGTTTTGTCTTGTGATTCGTTTGCCAACGTTTTTGGGGGTCAGAGCTTTAGCAGTAATTTTTTCCAATTAGTTTAGATTTCCGCCTGCAGTCTCCTCACTTTGCAATTAGATCTGATAGTGACACCGTTTGGCATTGTCCTGTGTGTAAGGAACACTAAAAAAAACAACAACACTGACATGCATATCTGTTGTATTTGTTTATGTTTCGTTTTGTTTTGTTTTTGCTCTCAAGTCCATGAAAAGATTAGAAATAAAGGCATTTAACCCATCACTTTCACATTTCCTATCCAAATTGACCTTATACTGTCGTCAGTCTCAACAGAAGTTCTTCAACATTTCAGTCATTTTTTTTTTTTTTTTTGTATACGACATTCAGATTCAGAAAAACACCTATTTCTTGAAAGTTCTCGAAATGTTATGTGTTGAGGTGCTCTGTTGCCTGACATGTATACATGTTTGAGATGGCGTATGCTATCTGTAGCCATTCAGAAGGGGATGAGGCATATGGAATATCCATGTGTCTGTGGAAAGCGTTTCGCTACCACCCGTGGCATGAAGATCCACAGAACAAAGATGGGATGTGTGAAGACTCATCTGAATGAGCAGCAGCGCACTGCATCAGCAGATAAGACGTCGGAAGACCAAGGCCAGGATTTAAACCACAGTGCCAAGGACATCCACGCTGTTGGTTCGGATGAGGAATTTGCACAGGCCCTCGATGCCAGGCGCCTGAAACTCAACCTGCCACGAGCAAACGAAACTGAAGATTGGGAGAAACTGGATGCAAAAATCGTCCAAAGACTCGATGCACTGATAGGGAAAAGCACCCTGGAACACAAACTAGCTACATATGGGGACATTGTGTATGCCACATGTAGAGACGCCTATGGAGCAAAACTACCCAAAGAGAAAACACCTCCAAAGAAATCCAGACGCCAAGAAAAGATGGACAAGATCAGGGTCCAAAAGAAAAACCTCAAGATGCAAATGAAGACCGCACTGCCAGCTGAAAAACAAGGCTTGGAAAAACTGTGGAAAGACCTGAAAGAAAAACACAGTGCCCTCAGCAAAGCGGAATCTGCGAGGAAGAGGAAGAGCAAAAAGAAGAAGACACAAGAGCGCTTCTTCAGAGACCCCTTCCAGTTTGCCAGGACACTGTTTGAGCAGCCAAAATCTGGGACCCTAAGTGTGGACAAAGGAGTTCTTGAGCAGCATCTGAGGAAAACATACTCTGACCCACAGAGCAAAGCACCACTCGACATTCAAGGTCTGGTGTGGCCAACCAACCCTGAGGAACAGTTCAATGGCAAGCCTCCAACGTTGGCGGAAATCAAGAAGGTGGTCGACAAAGCCAGAGCCAAATCATCACCAGGGCCAAACGGAATACCTTACCAGCTTTACAAGAAATGTCCCAAGGTGCTGGAGTGGCTCCACAGGCTGCTGCGATCGGCTTGGAGAAACCAGAAGATCAGCGGCCAGTGGATGACGGCAGATGGTGTGTACATCCCCAAAGAGCAAAACTCAAGTGACATTAGCCAGTTCAGGCCAATATCACTACTGAACGTCGAAGGGAAAATCTTCTTCTCTGTCATGGCAGCAAGGCTGACCAAGTACCTGATGGAAAACAAGTACTTGGATGTGTCAGTCCAGAAAGGTGGCATCCCAGGCGTGGCGGGCTGTGTAGAACACGCCACAATGATCTGGGACGCAATCCAAAAAGCAAAGACAGAAAAGAGAGACCTGGACGTAGTGTGGCTTGATCTGGCAAACGCATATGGATCTGTGCCCCATGAGATGATACAGTTGGCTCTTGAGATGTACCATGTGCCAAAGAACATCCGCGACATGCTCAAGAAGTACTTCAATGGCTTCTCAATGCGGTTCTCTACCAAGGAGTACACAACAGACTGGATCAACTTGGAAGTGGGTATTGCAATGGGCTGTGCAATTTCCCCAATACTGTTCGTGCTGGCAATGGAACTCATCTTGAAAGCAGCAACAAACAACGCGAGACAAACAGACCTTGGCGATGGATACAAGATGCCTCCTCTCAAGGCCTTCATGGATGACACTACAGTGATTTCATCCAGAGAAGACGAGACACGTCATGTGCTGGAGAGGCTGGACGACATAGTTGCCTCATCCAGAATGAAGTTCAAGCCAAAGAAATCACGGAGTCTCTCACTGAGGAAAGGAAAAGTGGCCGGATCTGTGGTCTTCAGTGTTGCCAACCAGGCCATTCCAACAGTCACAGAAGAACCAGTCAAGAGCCTTGGAAGATGGTATGATGATACGCTGAAAGACACACAAAGAGCAAAAGAAACCAAGCAGATGGCGGAGGAAGGCTTGGAGACCATTGACCAGTGTGGGCTCCCTGGCAAATACAAGGTCTGGTGTCTGCAGTTCATGCTGATACCAAAGCTGCTATGGCCTCTGATGATATACGACATCTGCACCAGCATAGTGGAGGCAATGGAAGCCAAAATCAACAAGTTCACAAGGAAATGGCTTGGTGTCCCACCCTGTCTGACTGACATAGCGCTGTACTGTCGCCAAGCAAAGCTGAAACTACCCCTGAAATCCATCCTGGAGGAATACAAAGCAGGGAAGATCAGACTTCAAAGCATGCTGGAGGACTCAGGAGACAAGGTGGTAGAAGCAATTAAGCCCCAGCTGAAGACAGGCAGAAAATGGAAAGTTCAAGAGGCGATGGATTCTGCAAAAGAAAGTCTCAAGATCAGAGAAATAACAGGACACACACAGACCAACAGACAGGGACTGGGGGTGACCAAAACTGAATGGTGGTCAAAGGCCAAAGGAAAAGCCAAAAGAGACATGATGATTCAGGAGATGAGAAAAGAAGAAGACCAAAAAAGACTCCAAAAAGCAGTCCAGCAGAGCCAGCAAGGGCAATGGACAACGTGGGAGAATGCACTCCAAAGAAGTCTCACTTGGAATGACATTTGGCACATGGCCCCTCTCAGGATCAGCTTCATTCTCAGATCTGCATATGACCTTCTGCCCTCAAATGCAAACCTGGTGAAGTGGGGGAAAACAGACGATCCTGCATGCCCCCTCTGCCATGAAAAACAAACAGTGGAGCATGTCCTAAGCTCATGTAAAGTAGCCCTGGCTCAAGGAAGGTACACATGGAGGCACAACCAAGTGCTCAAAGAAATTGTACAAGTAGTCTGGGCTAGTACCAACACCACAAAAGGGAAAATCAGGACTCCAAAAGCACCCGCAACATTCTTCACGGCAGGAGGCAGCAAATCATGGCCAAGAACAACAGTGCCACTCGAAACATGCAGGCAGAGTCTGCTGGACGGGGCAGATGACTGGGAGTGCACTGCAGACCTCCCAGAATGGAAGAGTCACCCAGAGATCATCAGCAAGAGTGGCATGAGACCAGACATAGTAGTCCACTCTAAGTCAACCAAGCAGCTGATCATGATCGAGCTCACGGTGCCATATGAGAACAGAATGGAGGCAGCTCAAATCTACAAGACTGAAAAGTATGCTGATCTGGCAAACAGCCTGAGGAGAGAAGGCTATCAGGTCAAAGTCCTCACTGCAGAAATTGGAGCTAGGGGGTTTGTAGGAACGTCTGCATACAGCCTCATGAAACAGCTCTCAGTTGCAGGGAAGGAAAAAACCAGAGCCCTGAAAGCAATGGCAGAAGCGGCAGAGAGGTGTTCAAGCTGGATCTGGTCAAGGAGGAACAAAAGTGAACTTCATAAGGCTTAATTTCCCTACAAATATCAGGTGTCCCTGTGGCTCAGTGGTTAAAGCGCGAGTCATTAAGTGGAAAATGAGCATGTCCAGAGGGTCATGGGTTCGAATCCCAGCCATGGCTCGTCCCAAGATGGGAAAAAAAGGGGCAGCAGAGGGACATCCGGAGTCATGAACCGGGTGTGGCCCAACCCCCCTAGAGTGTCAGGA
>CM065723.1:80705812-80710812 GCA_033310375.1 Conus canariensis
CCTCCCCCCCCCACTCCCCCCTTTCCCTCCCCCTTTCCTTCCACCCCACCCCCCCTTTTTTTTCCAGCGTAACAGCCTAGCCCCCCCCCCCCCTTCCTCTCTTACTTTTTCAACCCCCCTTCCCCCTCCCCCCACCTCCCCCATCTCTCTCCCTCCCTCTCTCTCTCTCTCTCTCTCTCTCTCTCTCTCTCTCTCTCTCTCTCTGTGTCATGTTTGGCTGCCTGGATCCCAGTCTGTTAACCCTCTACTTCTATCTCTCTCTCTCCCTCTAACTCACTCACTCACTCTCTCTCTCTCTCTCTCTCACTCTCCTTTTCTTCCTCTCTCTCTTTCTCAATGCCTATTCTCACCCCCCCCCCCCCACCCCTGCGTCTCTCTTCCTCCCTCTGTCTGCCTGTCTGCCTACCTGGTTTTTCTCTCTCTTCTCCCCCTCCCCCTCACTCTGTGCCTCTCTCTCTATCACTTTTTCCAACCACCCCCCCCCCCCTTACTCCTTTCTTTCCCTCTCTGCCTCCCCCTCCTTCTCGATATGACCATAGGATTAAATAGTGGGTAACAAACCATATTCATTATGTGGCAGGATATGTTCTCGTATATGTTTTTTAACATATCTGTATGTTATTCCTTGTAAACCACAGTGGACAGTTATGCTATGACGTTACACTGTTTGAACTTACGACTTAATGGAAAGTATATGATTTTTAACTTGGACATTCCCTACAGTTTAAAATATGGTAACGTTTTATGTCGTATATTGTGTTATCTCTTTGAGATCTTCAACTGTACTGCTGAGGCACACTTTTGTCTGGAAATCTGTCTTTCATGGAACTTTTTGTTGTCTTAGACAGGGACATTTTATACAGACAAAAATACTGTTCTTGGGATCGTTGAAAAAGAAATACTTGAGATGTACTCGTGCCCCCTACTTCCCCTCTCCCCTGTTTTTCCCCCCTTCCCACCCAACTCCCCCCCCCCCTTTTTTTTTTCCTCCACCTCCTCCCTCCCTTCCCTCTCTCTTTCTTTCTCCCTCCCTGTCGCTCTCGCTCTCTCTCAGCTCGCCCTCTCACTTAAATTATTCCTCCCTCTCTCTGTACCAAAACTTGCCGACTCCCGGGGTTTTCCTCCCTCTGCACTTGTTTCCCCCCCCCCCCTCCCTTTTTTTCATCCCTCGCCCTCTCTCTTGTGCGCGCAGGCGGTTTTCTCTCTCTCTCGCTCTCTCTCTCTCTCTCCTCCCTCTCTCTCTCTTTCTCTCTCTCTCCCTCCATCTCTTTCTCTCTGCCTCTGTCTCTCCTACCCCTATTTTCTCGTGTTCCCGTAGCTTACTACCCTTCCATCGTTGTCCTTTCTCTAACCTTTGGAACTGTGGTGAACAGTTTAAAAAAAAAATGTGAACGGAGGCTGCTACATGCAATTCTATCATTAAAGTCCCTTGAGGAAGACCAAAAGTGGTCGAAATATTGGGAAAGTTTTTACGTGATTGTTGTTGAATTCTTTGTTTGGATGTTTATATATATATATATATATATATATATATATATATATATATATATATATATATATATATATATATATATCATACACAAGAAAACAAAACAACAACACTTTTCCGGACTGCAAATATTTCGGCGATTGCCTTTATCGATGCTTATTGACAGTGACGCATTGCAGAGATCGTCATCAGTATAATGACGTTTTTTCTATAAACCCTACAATGACGTCAAGCTCACAATGATAACCACGTTCGCAAATTTTCAATTTCTTTCTAAGGCTGGGAGGAGAGAGAGAGAGAGAGAGAGAGGGGGGGGGGGAGAAAAAAAAATAAATATAAAAATAAATAAATAAATAAAAAATAAATTTAAAAAAAAATTCAGAGGGGTGTCAGGCCCCTCACCATCACCCCAACCCACCCAGCCCCCCAGATCACCTGACTCCACACCCCCATCCAACTCCCCATCTCACCCCACACCCATTCACTCATTCGCCCACCTACCCCAAGAACACCCGCCCCCATCCTAGCCCCCAAGTCACACATCCCCCAGTCCCTCACCCCCCCCCCCCCAGGGACCCCCTAATTATTTGTATCCCCCGATCCCTGGGGACCCAAGCCCCCAAGCCCCTTAAACTCCCCCACCCCCTAACACCCAGGGACCCCACCTCCCTGCCCCCCAAGGTCCCCAGCCCATTCCCCAGGTCCCCCACTCTTGGGTCCCTGACCCCAGACCCTGGGCCATCTCTTATTCTCCCCTCACTCATCTCCCTCTCTGACCCGAGGATAGGGTTTGTCACTTGCACATGGGGCTGTCTGCCTCAAAACCTCCCCCTTCCAACCCTATCGCTGTCTCTGTCCCATCTCCCCTCTCTCTCCCCTCACCATACCCCCCATTATCTGCCCTTTTCACCTCTCTCCCTCCCTAATCAGTTAGGAGAGTCAGAGAGTGTTGAGACCCCGAGGATAGAATGTCCTGAGTTTGTTGATCCAGAACTGCTCCCTTGTGTGCCTGTGAGCAAGGTTGTCTGTGAAGACCTGCTCTATGGGCATGCACCTCATGTCCTGCAGTGAATGGTCTTTCCTGTTGAAATGCCTAGTAACATGGGTGCCTGTGTTTTGCAGTATGTGGGTTCTGTGGAGGTAGAAGCGTGTTCTTAGGGCATTCTTTGTTTCTCCTACATACTGCGCCCCATGACATTGTTGGCAGTAGAGCAGGTAAATGATGTTTGAAGACTTGCACGTCATGCTATGTCTGATGTTGAAGACTTCTCCGGTGGTGTCGCTGGAGAAAGTCTTGCTCTCCACCAGATGTTCCCTACAGATGACGCACCTGTTGTTGCATCTGATCACCCCAGCCTGTTCTTGCGTAGGCTTGACTTGGGGAAGGGAGGAGGGCATGATCAGGTTTCGGATGCTCCTGGAGTTTCTCTCTCCCACAACAGGCACTTCAGGCACAGCCTTTTTCATGCGTGCACTTGTGTGGAGTAGTGCCTGCTGCTCCCTGAGCCAGTCACGTAGTGGTGGGTTGGAAGGGTGATGAGTGATGACGAAGGGGACCCTGGTGTTGACAGTTTTTGCCCTGTACATTAACACCTCAGCTCTGGGGAGGCTTCGTGCTTTTGTCAAAGCCTGTTGTAGCTTGCTCGGTCTGTAGCCACGGCTGAGGAACATGCCCATGATGGTATCAGCATGTTTATCAAAGTCTTTAGTCTTGGAGCAAAGACGACGGAGCCTCAGGAACTGGCAGTAGGGGATGTTGTTCTTACAATGATGTGGATGGCATGAGCGATGGTGGAGGTAAGCATGAGTGTCTGTGGGTTTTGTGAACAGTTCAGTGATGATGAAGCCATCATCAAATTTGATGATAATGTCGAGGAATGGGATGGACTGTCTGGATGACTGGACTGTGAATTTGATGGTTTGATGGAAAGTGTTGATGTGTTGGCAAAAGGTCTGCAGATCTTCCTCTGAGCCCTGCATGTATATATATACATGCGTTAGTGCGTGTGTGTGTGTGTGTGTGTGTGTGTGTGTGTGTGTGTGTGTGTGTGTGTGTGTGTGTGTGTGTGTGTGCGTGAGGGCACTCGCGCGGCGCGCGCGTGTGTATATGTGAGAATGCATGTGCTTGGAAGCGTACATTCCGTTGAGTCTTGGTCAATTGCACTCGTGGTCGAACATGGATGTGCAGATCCATTTCACAGAGTTCTGTCCATGCCGTGGACACACCCTTGACCCTTCACACTTTCCCCACAAAGTTATGAAGCAATGCGGGCAGTTATGGTCAGGTCCGACCCCACTGACCCCCACCATGTGTCATACGACCTATCGAAGGAACCATTGACCCCCACCATGTGTCATACGACCTGTCGAAGGAACCATTGACCCCCACCATGTGTCATACGACCTGTCGAAGGAACCATTGACCCCCACCATGTGTCATACGACCTATCGAAGGAACCATTGACCCCCACCATGTGTCATACGACCTATCGAAGGAACCATTGACCCCCGCCATGTGTCATACGACCTGTCGAAGGAACCATTGACCCCCGCCATGTGTCATACGACCTATCGAAGGAACCATTGACCCCCACCATGTGTCATACGACCTGTCGAAGGAACCATTGACCCCCACCATGTGTCATACGACCTGTCGAAGGAACCATTGGCCCCACCATGTGTCATACGACCTGTCGAAGGAACCATTGGCCCCCACCATGTGTCATACGACCTGTCGAAGGAACCATTGACCCCCACCATGTGTCATACGACCTGTCGAAGGAACCATTGACCCCCACCATGTGTCATACGACCTGTCGAAGGAACCATTGACCCCCACCATGTGTCATACGACCAGTTGAAGGAACCATTGACCCCCACCATGTGTCATACGACCTGTCGAAGGAACCATTGACCCCCACCATGTGTCATACGACCTATCGAAGGAACCATTGACCCCCACCATGTGTCATACGACCTATCGAAGGAACCATTGACCCCCACCATGTGTCATACGACCTATCGAAGGAACCATTGACCCCCACCATGTGTCATACGACCTATCGAAGGAACCATTGACCCCCACCATGTGTCATACGACCTGTCGAAGGAACCATTGACCCCCACCATGTGTCATACGACCTATCGAAGGAACCATTGACCCCCACCATGTGTCATACGACCTGTCGAAGGAACCATTGACCCCCACCATGTGTCATACGACCTGTCGAAGGAACCATCCCGGCGGTAAGAATGGAACGAAAGAGGGGAGGGGGAGAAGGGGAAGGGGATCCATCTTTCTTTCTTTCTGCGTACAGGCTGATACTCCTGCGGACACTGCCTGTGTAGACAGGCAGTGGAGTTTTGTGTGGATGACCGTTTTTTTTTATCCCGCCATTAAGGCAGCCATACTCCATCTTCGGGGAAGGTGCCTGCTATGTGTAACGTGTCATCCATACCAACGGCCAAACTGGCTTTCTCTTCCGAAAGTTGGTGATGGGATTTTACGTGT
>CM065723.1:80720812-80735812 GCA_033310375.1 Conus canariensis
TGTCTCCCTCTCTCTCTGTCTGTCTGTATGTCTCTCTGTCTGTCTATGTCTCTGTTTCTGTCTCTGTCTCTGTCTGTCTGTCTGTCTCTCTCTCTTTCTCTCTCTCTCTCTCCACCGAGGGGTAAATCCAAATCAACTTCCCCCCCCCCCCTTGCTCATGCATCGCTCCCTTCATCACTCTCTCCAACATTCTCATTGTTCATATATCACTCCTCTTCTTCAACATTCTCATTGTTCAAAATATCACTCCCCTCCTTCAACATTCTCATTGTTCATATATCACTCCTCTTCTTCAACATTCTCATTGTTCATATATCACTCCCCTCCTTCAACATTCTCATTGTTCATATATCACTCCCCTCCTTCAACATTCTCATTGTTCATATATCACTCCTCTTCTTCAACATTCTCATTGTTCATATATCACTCCTCTCCTTCAACATTCTCATTGTTCATACATCACTCCTCTCCTTCAACATTCTCATTGTTCATATATAACTCCCCTCCTTCAACATTCTCATTGTTCATATATCACTCCCCTCCTTCAACATTCTCAAAGTGTCCCACACAACAAAACATACTGTACAAAGTACGTTGCACCACAATTTGAAGGTGGACTGATTCTGGACTTGAGCCAGAAGTATCCCCCACCCTTTCCCAAACCACTTTCTGGACTGGGATGTGGGGCAGGATCCAGACGCAATGCACGGGGTCAATGGAGACACCTGTCCAAAGTCCACCGCCCTAGGTGACGTGAGGAGGGGTGGGTGGGTGTGGATATGGACTTCTGCCTACGTTGACTGCTTGGGGTGTTTTTGGACCAGGTTCTCAGTTCAGGTGCAGTGTGTTTTAATTATGTGTTTTGTCGTTGGGACACTGAGAATTTTTGAAGGAGGGCAAGGGTGGGGATGGGGGTGGTTTCTAATTGATGTGTTTTGTCGTTGGGACACCTTGAGAATTTTTGAAGGAGGGCAAGGGTGGGGATGGGGGTGGTTTCTAATTGATGTGTTTTGTCATTGGGACACCTTGAGAATTTTTGAAGGAGGGCAAGGGTGGGGATGTGGGGTGGTTTTTAATTGATGTGTACTGTCGCATGGGACACTTTGTGAGAATTTTTGAAGGAGGGCGAGGGTGGGGGTGGGGTGATTTTCAATTGATATGCTCTGTCGCATGGAACACTTTGAGACTTTCGAAGGAGGGCGAGGGTGGGGGTGGGGTGATTTTCAATTGATATGCTCTGTCGCATGGAACACTTTGAGACTTTCGAAGGAGGGCGAGGGTGGGGGTGGGGTGATTTTCAATTGATATGCTCTGTCGCATGGAACACTTTGAGACTTTCGAAGGAGGGCGAGGGTGGGGGTGGGGGTGATTTTCAATTGATATGCTCTGTCGCATGGAACACTTTGAGACTTTCGAAGGAGGGCGAGGGTGGGGGTGGGGGTGATTTTCAATTGATATGCTCTGTCGCATGGAACACTTTGAGACTTTCGAAGGAGGGCGAGGGTGGGGGTGGGGGTGGTTTTGGGAACAAGGAGGATCTCGGACCGGAATTCCTCCCCGAGGGATGAATGTGGCCACGTACCTTTCCTCACCCGTCCGGGATGGATTTGGGACGTGAGGTGATTGTGGAATGTTTACACCAGCCTGTCGGTTTGTCACTCTGTCCACAAGATACGCAAAAAAAAGAAGAAAAAAAAACCACTACATAAAATGAATAAATGAAGTAAAATAGAATTTAAAAAAAAACAACTGACAAACTGATATTCACAAAATTTGATTTTAAGACGGAATGTGACCCAATAGAATCAACTCAACACAATTTGTGCGGATCCTTGGTACCGATCCAGATTGAAGGCCTGATCTAGGGTCCACTTGACACTGGCTGAGGTCTACGCTCTTCTGAAATGCTTTTCAAATGGACTACATGAAATGGGCTTCGCACTTTCTTCGCCTTATTCTCAGAGCTTTGAAAATAACGACTTTTTTCACACATTAAAAAGCAGAGACTATGTCCACCAGAGGATGCAGTTTCTAGTTGTGAATAGAATGGCATAAGCGTACATGATCGGCGTCCCTTCTCTCTCGCTATTTTCGTTTTCGCTTGTCGCCAAGATCATCATCAACAGCATTAGCTATGGGGTAGGACATCTTGGGTCTGGTCGTTTAGTCTGTCTTCAGAATAGTGGACAATCCTGTTTAATCTGTAGACATAGGTCTTTTTTGTGTGTGTGTTATTGAAATGCCATATTTACATCCTAGAAATATGGTACATTGAAATGCACTGCTACCCAAAAACCACCATTCCCTTTTTAATATGTGCAATTTGTTTCAGATTAAATAAAGAAAATGTGCAATATAACACAAGAAAATTCGTAAGAAGGGCGTATAAATTTCTTTCGTTCGAATGTACTTAAAATATTTTATTTTCGTCTAAGTTTCCACCGTTTTTAAGGAAAAAAAAACAACTTTTGTATTATAATACTAGAAATATTCGAAGCTGTAATCTCTTTACCTTCGTTTCATTTTCTTTCTGTTAAATGTTCCATTTTTGACATTCATTATTGATCAGTTCAGTGTGTTGTATTATATCCTTCACACCCCAAACGGAGAATAGATTTTAGATTTTTTTTTTCTCTTTGTTTTCACTTTGAATCTACGATGTTCATGGGAAAAACAATAGAACGAAGACACTTTGAAGCAGGTAATGTCTCATAGATAATCTCCCTTTTGGCCGCACATGCGGAACGGCTGTATGTGTGTGTTGCTTGTTGTGCAGTTCCTCCGGCAGAGGTCGCCGGCATCATCAGTGGCGCCATCTGTGTGGTGGTCTTCGCCTCGGTCGTCGCCATTTTGTGCTGGCGCTTCCCATCATGCCGTTCGCGTCATTTTTGGGACAAGAACATCAAGAGAGCGCTGAGGAAAGCTTATGGTAAGTCAGCATCATCACCACCACTACCATCACCACCACCACCATCACCACCACCACCACATCAAGAGAGCGCTGAGGAAAGCTTATGGTAAGTCAGCATCATCACCACCATCACCATCACCACCACCACCACATCAAGAGAGCGCTCAGGAAAGCTTATGGTAAGTCAGCATCATCACCACCACTACCATCACCACCACCACCATCACCACCACCACCACATCAAGACAGCGCTCAGGAAAGCTTATGGTAAGTCAGCATCATCATCACCACCACCATCACCACCACCACCACATCAAGAGAGCGCTGACGAAAGCTTATGGTAAGTCAGCATCATCACCACCACTACCATCACCACCACCACCACATCAATAACAATGACAATAGCTATAATGATAATGATGATGATGATGATCATAATAATGATGATAGTAATAATAATAACAATAATGATAATAATAATAATAACAAAAACAATAATAATAATAATGATAATCATAACGAGCCGCCGTGGCGCAGTTGTCAGTGTCGCGGATTCATGAGTGGGAGGTAGAAGGTTCGATTCCCATCCGTCTGTTGCCCGACCGTCTCTTATGCTGAGCTGAGTTGGCCATGGGTTCAGCAAGGAGGCTGGAACTATACAGTTGAGTTTCATCCACGTTATGAATGCGTCTCTGAGAGTTGCTCAAAATTCCCGACCAACACTGCAGGTGTCTGTAAATCTCGGACTTTGGTGACGTCCAAATACATTCAGAAAGAATAGAATACAGCCCTGTAATTCGGGCTTAAACCGGAACGGTGTCGACCGCATCTTCACCATCCTCATCGATCAGCATAAGAAAGTCTTCCTGCCCTGCTTTCGCGGTGACTTGGATTTTGTCGTCACAACTATGCCCTTGGTGAGTTAGTACTGAGGTCGTCAGTATTGGCAATTCATTGACTGTCATTGGACAGACGTGGTGACACCTTCCAAGGGAGGGGGGGGGGACGTGTACTCACGTGGCTCCGCAACTAAGCAGTTAGTGTCGCCAGTAGGGGGCGTAGTTGGTGGTGTCCTGCGTATGCTGGATCAAAACGGGCACCTCCGAACACCATCGAAGTGACCCGACAGCAGTGCAGGGTCTTATCTGGTGAGTTACCCCATGACGACCCGACACCGGCTGCTCCTGTACATTGTTGGTGTCCGCGCTATGGCAGGAGAAGTCAGGATGTGACCGTGGATGGGGGACAGGAGTGAGTGGCTTGTGGGGAGGGGGGGGGGGGTACTGCCACTGAAATGGCACCAAAGACGAGACAGGAAAAAATCGACAGGAAGATCCGAGAGAGTTTTCAAGAACTCTTTGTCAAGATAAGCTTAAAGAAATTTTGTTTGCAACACAACATAGCACAACACACGCACGCACGCATGCACATACACACACACACCACACACACACACACACACACACACACACACACACACACACACACACACACACTCAGAAAGACAGACAGACAGAGAGAGAGAGAGAGAGAGAGAGAGAGAGAGAGAGAGAGAGAGAGAGAGAGAGAGAGATAGACGAAGCAATATAGACAGCAAACAAAACAATCAAGAAGTATCTGACACAAATCTGTGAGGGTTAATAAGCCCGTAGAAAAGGGGCAAACAGCCCACCCGGGGATACGTCGCTCTGCTATCAAGAGTGGCTTGGCGTTTACCCTTGTCTGACAATGTGAGCTTTACACCGAGGTAAACTTCATGTTACAATATACGAAGTGCTAGTAGCGCCAACACATAGCTCATAGGTCTGCCCAGCGCAGAAAAAGGGCTCGTAAACGATGGCCGAGAAAATACGGAGAAGTAGGAGGTTTGTTTACTAACAACATGACGAACATGATCCGTAGGGAACTGTGTGTCTTCATCCACCTTCTCTTTCCTGGCACGAACGTTTGCGTGTGGATGTATTTGTAAAAACTGCTAATTAACTCGCTGTATCACGAGATCACTGGTATTTCAGAGGTTAGCGTTTGACCTTTTCTAAGCTCTTTCAACTGTCGTGCCTTTCTTTAACTCTCTCCCCTCCAGTCATCCTGCCTTTCTTTAACTCTTTCCCCTCCAATCATTGTGTCTTTCTTTAACCCTTTCCCCTCCAATCATCCTGCCTTTCTTTAACTCTTTCCCCTCCAATAATCCTGCCTTTCTTTAACTCTTTCCCCTCCAATAATCCTGCCTTTCTTTAACCCTTTCCCCTCCAATCATTGTGCCTTTCTTTAACTCTTTCCTCTCCAATCATTGTGCCTTTCTTTAACTCTTTCCCCTCCAATAATCCTGCCTTTCTTTAACCCTTTCCCCTCCAATCATTCTGCCTTTCTTTAACTCTTTCCTCTCCAATCATTGTGCCTTTCTTTAACCCTTTCCCCTCCAATCATTATGCCTTTCTTTAACTCTTTCCCCTCCAATCATTGTGCCTTTATTTAACCCTTTCCCCTCCAATCATTATGCCTTTCTTTAACTCTTTCCCCTCCAATCATTGTGCCTTTCTTTAACTCTCTCCCCTCCAATAATCCTGCCTTTCTTTAACTCTTTCCCCTCCAATCATCATGCCTTTCTTTAACTCTTTCCCCTCCAGTCATCCTGCCTTTCTTTAACTCTCTCCCCTCCAATCATTGTGCCTTTCTTTAACTCTCTCCCTCCAATCATTCTGCCTTTCTTTAACTCTCTCCCCTCCAATCATTGTGCCTTTCTTTAACTCTTTCCCCTCCAATCATTGTGCCTTTCTTTAACCCTTTCCCCTCCAATCATTGTGTCTTTCTTTAACCCTTTCCCCTCCAATCATCCTGCCTTTCTTTAACTCTTTCCCCTCCAATAATCCTGCCTTTCTTTAACTCTTTCCCCTCCAATAATCCTGCCTTTCTTTAACCCTTTCCCCTCCAATCATTCTGCCTTTCTTTAACTCTTTCCTCTCCAATCATTGTGCCTTTCTTTAACTCTTTCCCCTCCAATAATCCTGCCTTTCTTTAACCCTTTCCCCTCCAATCATTCTGCCTTTCTTTAACTCTTTCCTCTCCAATCATTGTGCCTTTCTTTAACCCTTTCCCCTCCAATCATTATGCCTTTCTTTAACTCTTTCCCCTCCAATCATTGTGCCTTTATTTAACCCTTTCCCCTCCAATCATTATGCCTTTCTTTAACTCTTTCCCCTCCAATCATTGTGCCTTTCTTTAACTCTCTCCCCTCCAATCATCCTGCCTTTCTTTAACTCTTTCCCCTCCAATCATCATGCCTTTCTTTAACTCTTTCCCCTCCAGTCATCCTGCCTTTCTTTAACTCTCTCCCCTCCAATCATTGTGCCTTTCTTTAACTCTCTCCCCTCCAATCATTCTGCCTTTCTTTAACTCTCTCCCCTCCAATCATTGTGCCTTTCTTTAACTCTTTCCCCTCCAATCATTGTGCCTTTCTTTAACCCTTTCCCCTCCAATCATTGTGCCTTTCTTTAACTCTTTTCCCTCCAATCATTGTATCTTTCTTTAACTCTTTCTCCTCCAATCATCGTGTCTTTTTTTTTTCACTCTTTGTCTTCCTATCATCGTTTTAATTTTTTTAACTCTTTCCCTTCCAATCATCGTGTCTTTATTTTATTTTATTTTATCTTTTTGTGCTTTTTCTCTTCCTGTCATCGTTTAAAAAAACTCTTTCCCCTCCAATCATCGTGTTTTTGTTTGTTTGTTTGTTTGTTTTTACTCTTTCTCTTCCTATCATCGTTTTCTTTAACTCTTTCCCCTCGAATCGTCGTGTCTTTTTTTTTTTTTTTTTTAACTTTTTCTCTTCCTATCATCGTTTAAAAAAACTCTTTCCCCTCCAATCATCGTGTTTTTTTTTGTTTGTTTGTTTGTTTGTTTTTTTGTTGTTGTTGTTGTTGTTGTTGTTTTTTACTCTTTCTCTTCCTATGATTTTTTAAAAAACTCTTTCCCCTCCGATCATCATGTCTTTTCTGTTGACTCCTCTTCCTATCATCGGTTTTTTTTTCCAACTCTTTCCCCTCCAATCATCCTGCCTTTCTTTAACTCTTTCCCCTCCAATCATTGTGCCTTTCTTTAACCCTCCAATCATTATGCCTTTCTTTAACTCTTTCCCCTCCAATCGTCCTGCCTTACTTTAACTCTTTCCCCTCCAATCATTGTGCCCTTCTTTAACCCTCCAATCATTATGCCTTTCTTTAACTCTTTCCCCTCCAAACATCGTGCATTTCTTTAACTCTTTCCCCTCCAATCATCGTGTCTTTCTTTAACTCTTTCCCCTCCAATCATCCTGCCTTTCTTTAACTCTTTCCTCTCCAATCATTGTGCCTTTCTTTAACTCTTTCCCCTCCAATCATTGGCCTTTCTTTAACTCTTTCCCCTCCAATTATCGTGCCTTTCTTTAACTCTTTGCCCTCCAATCATCGTATCTTTCCTTAACTCTTTCCCCTCCAATCATCCTGCCTTTCTTTTATTCTTTCCCCTCCAATCATTGTGCCTTTCTTTAACTCTTTCCCCTCCAATCATTGTGCCTTTCTTTAACTCTTTCCCCTCCAATTATCGTGCCTTTCTTTAACTCTTTGCCCTCCAATCATCGTATCTTTCCTTAGCTCTTTCCCCTCCAATCATCCTGCCTTTCTTTTATTCTTTCCCCTCCAATCATTGTGCCTTTCTTTAACTCTTTCCCCTCCAATCATTGTGCCTTTCTTTAACTCTTTCCTCTCCAATCATTGTGCCTTTCTTTAACTCTTTCCTCTCCAATCATTGTGCCTTTCTTTAACTCTCTCCCCTCCAATCATCCTGCCTTTCTTTAACTCTCTCCCCTCCAATCATCGTGCCTTTCTTTAACTCTTTTCCTTCCAGAGACCTGCATTTCTATAACCCTGTCTCTCCCACTCATCGTGCCCCCCCCCCCCCTCCCCCTCCTCCCTATTTCTTCTCTAATCACCCTGCCAATCTTTGACTCTTTCCCTTTCAATCAACGGGCATATTTCAACTTTTTTCCCAGTCCATATTACATCTCCCCCTCACCTCCTCCCCCCCCCTCACCTTTTTTCCCTCCTTAATCATCGAATCATACAGAATTTTGTGTTTTTAATGAGTTCACATTAATTCTAAAAAGTAGTATTAGGCAACTCCTTTGGTTAACATCGACAAACAAATTACAAGACAAAACACGATGCGTTTCAACCTCTTAAGTCAGGTCGAAACGCGTCGTGTTTTGTCTTGTAATTTGTTTGTCTATGTAAACCGGCGGAGTTACTTAAAATTACACAAATAGTTGGTTGACTGCAGGACCTGGATCGATAAGACAACTTGCCTGGGTATGGTAGCAGGTCCTTGAGGAAGAGGTGGATGAGGGCGCTTCGGTTTAAAACCTTCTTTGCTCAGAGGGACAAGTGGGAATGGGTGACAGTGGGCAGGGAGAAATGGGGAAGTGAGGAAGTGAGCACTGCCAAAAAGCTGAAAAGTGAATACTGCTTGAAGATGAAAAGTGTTCAGCAACTCACCCTACCTCACCACATCTGTTCATTACAAACCCACCGACTCGCATTCATACCTTCAGTACTCCTCCAGTCACCCTGCTTCCACCAAAACAAGCATTCCTTTCTCTCAACTACTTCGTTTGCGACGCATCTGCAGCGATGATGACGATTTCGCCAAACAATCTACCCTGATGATCTCATTTTTCCTTGAACGTGGATACCCTGAACCCATTTGCCAAGAAGCCCTACAAAGGGCCTCTAGAATTCCCAGAAACACTGCTCTTAAGCAAAAGATCACTCCTTCATCAGACGACAGGCCTGTTCTTGCTATCACCTTCCATCCTCACAACCTCGCCATCAAAAACATCCTTATGAAGAACTACCACATTCTGCAGACTGATCCTTCCCTGAAACACATTTTCACCCAGCCTCCACTAGTTGCCTACAAACGTGACACCAACCTCAGAGATCTTCTTGTGCATTCAAAATTGTCCACAAACACAGTCTCACCACCTGGCAATTCTCCATGCAAGCAACCCAAATGCAAAACCTGTCCTCACCTAAACTCTTCTACAACCATCTGTGGCCCCTCAGGCAAAATTTCCATACGCAACCCTTTCACTTGTCAGTCCCGCAATGTAGTTTACATTCTTTCTTGCTCCTTCTGTGGCCTCCTGTATGTTGGAGAAACCTACAGAACCCTCAACGACCGTTTCACAGAACACCTACGAGCAGTCCGTCTCGGTTACAATACACCAATTGCAAACCATTTCTGTTCTTCCGGCCACAACCTCTCCCACATGCAGATTGCTGCAGTCTGGCAAAATTCATCTTCCTCTATAAGACGTAAAGAACAAGAGTCCCTCCTTATTCACAAACTTGGCACTATCCACCCAAATGGAATCAATATCAAACACTGACTTTCCTCTATAACAGCCCTTTGTTCTTACTTATCTTGATTTTGTCTCTTAACATTATTATTACTATTTTTTTTTACTTTATCCCCCCCCCAGTCCTTCTGCTCTTGGCCCATTTCTCTCTTCTTCCCCACCCTGCCCTCTCCTTCTATACCCCCCCCCCCTCATCCCTTCCAACTCTCTCCTTCCTTCCCCCTCAATCCTTGCTGAACACTTTTCATCTTCAAGCAGTATTCACTTTTCAGCTTTTTGGCAGTGCTCACTTCCTCACTTCCCCATTTCTCCCTGCCCACTGTCACCCATTCCCACTTGTCCCTCTGAGCAAAGAAGGTTTTAAACCGAAGCGCCCTCATCCACCTCTTCCTCAAGGACCTGCTACCATACCCCAGGCAAGTTTACTTAAAATTAGTTTTAAAAATTTGTTTCAGTTTCCGCTGGCAGTCACCTCACTTTGAAAGTAAGGTCCCGTTCATCTTCCTTTTTTTTTTTTTTTTTTTTAATTCTATCGGGCTTTCCTGTCAGACTATCGTGCATTGGAGAGAAAAAAAAGAGAAAAAACCTGTCCTCTCTGATCACTATGCCTATATCTAAGTGTTTCCTCTCAAATCTACAGGAAAATGCCGAAGACGCAAAGAGAAAGAGGAACGTAAGAAGCTGATCGTGGGACCAGCACTACGTAAACGCAGTAGGGATGAAGCACCATTCGTCGTGCCCCAGATTTTCGTGGACTACGGTTCCAGACGAACGTCCTACGCCTCTGCCTCCGACCACGTGATGCTGGGAGCTCTGGCACTGGACCTCAGACGAGCTTCCAACAGCAGCTGCGGAAGCCGAAGGACTTCGTTAGCTTCCGACTCCGATCGGAGAGGTTCGGCCTCCAGTCTCAGCTCTCGGCGAACTTCGTTCGCCTCCGACACGGATCGGAGAGGTTCGGCGTCAAGCATCGGCAGTCGTCGGACTTCGATCTTTTCCGATCCTTCGGATCGGCGAGGTTCAGGAGCAAGCAGTCGTAGCAGTCGCAAAGGATCTGATGGTAGTCGCATTGATGATACAGATGTCTCGTTTGCTGGTAAAGTAGTGGCTGTTTCCCTGTGTTCCTTTCCCTTTTGTTATGTGGAAAGAGAGAGAGAGAGAGAGAGAGAGAGAGAGAGAGAGACAGAGACAGACAGACAGACAGACAGACAGACAGAGGGAGAGAGACAGAGAGACAGAGAGAGAGAGAGAGAGAGAGAGAGACAGACAGACAGACAGACAGACAGACCGAAAGAGAGAGAGAGAGAGAGAGAGAGAGAGAGAGAGACAGACAGACAGACAGACAGACAGACAGACGATGAAAACAAGAGATAGAGAGAAAGGGATACAATGAGAAAATGAGAGATAGGGAGTGACACAATGATATGTAAAGAGGTATGCATATATATGCATAAGCGCTCAGGCACGCGCACAAACACATGTCCACGTCCACGCGCGCGCGCATGCACACACACACACACACACACACACACACACACACACACACTGGAAGAACGCACATGCTACAGAAAGTTGCACACATAAGCACACACAGCCCCATCCCCAATCTCCCCTCCACACTAACACAGAGAGACAGACAGACAGACAAACAGACAGACGAACAGAGAGAGAGAGAGAGAGAGAGAGAGAGAGAGAGAGAGAGAGAGAGAGAGAGAGAGAGAGAGAGAGAGAGAGCGGGGGGTCAACTGTCTGTCTTCATTTAGATGTACTTTGTTTGTGTTGTTTGTTATTTTTCGGCTCTTTTCCCGTAATTTTCGCACACTTTTGCTTTTTGTGCCAGAACATCGTTTGATGTGTAGCGACGTAACACACATCAGTCACAGAGTTTCTGCGTTCGCGTGTATGTGTGAGTGGGTTGGTGGTTTTTCTTTTTTCTTTTGTTTCTTCTTCTTTTTTTCCGTATTGAAGCATGACGTGTCACCACTTTGTGTGATATTAGGTGAGAAAAAGAAAGAAAAAGGAAGAAAAGGAAAAGGGGGAAAAAAATGGAAGGGAAGGAGTGTGTGTGTGGGGGGGGGGGGAGGGAAGGGGGGAACCGAGAAGTGCGCAAATCAGAAGTTGTAGAGGGAGGGTGTGAGTGTTTAGTCGAAGTGTAATGAGCATAATGTATTCGCACGCACGTGCGAGTGGGTGTTCGAGTGTTGGCTTCAATTATATGTGTGTTAATTTTTCAGGTTGTCAGATCCAATGCTGAGTGTGTGTGTGTGTGTGTGGTGTGTGTGTGTGTGTGTGTGTGTGTGTGTGTGTGTGTGTGTGTGTGTGTGTGTGTGTGTTTAGTTTTAATGAAACACGCTCACACATCGTTTCTGTTTGCATTTCTTTTTTAAAATGTATTTCTCTTCAGAATCCAACAAAATGCCATCAGCGTTCAGAACTGCACATTACTATTGATAAAGTTAGTTTGTTTGTTTTTTTTATCATCGCGGTTTTCCGGCTGGGAGGTCGTTGGTTCGATTCCCATCAGGGTCATTTGTTGGTGTTTTTTTTTTTTTTTTTTTCTGCCCCGACCAACTTCTCTCTCGTTGAGTTAGCTATGGGCTCCATTTGGAAGATGGGCATCACACAGTGAAGTCTCACCTAGTTCACGGATGGTCTCTGAGCACGTTGCTGCAATGTCATGACCAACACAGCAGGTGTCCGTGTCTCTCGGGTCTGGTTGACGCAATGCTATATTATGAACTTGAGCGTAGAGTGCAGCTCTGACATGCAGTTTCAGACCGCTCCGTACAGTCGTCTTCATCGTTGTCATCTTCATCGATCAGAATACAATCAAAGTCTCAATTTATGAGGTCCTTCATGCCATATCCTCAAGGTGACCTCAGTTTCTATTTCCTCTCCGTGGCTATACTCTCCACCCTCACCCCTCCCACCTATCCCTTCCCTTTTTTCCATGCCCTCCCACAAATCTACTTCCACCCCCCCCCCTCCCTCAGTGAACTTTTCTCAGTGACACAACCACAGAAATTTTAAGTGTTATGTCTGTCAGTTGGCCAGTGTGGCTTGAGAAAGGTTGAAATAAACCAAAACAGTGCCATTATCTTATGGGTGTTATGTGGCTTCTATTTTTCATCTTCATGGCTTTACTCTAGGTAGGTTCGCGTCGAGGTCGCTGGCATTGGTAAGTTCGAGGGGCCGTCGTTGGACGGTCCTCGTGGTGTCCTCCGCGGGCTTAGTATGCAGTAGCCTGTATATGCTGGCTTAGAACATGCACCACTGGGCATCAATGCAGCGACAATGCGGCAGCGCAGTGTCCCCTCTGGTGGGTTGCCTCATGACGATTTATTATTATAATGAATACTTATATAGCGCCTGTCCTCGGGGAGAGACCAAGCTCTAAGCGCTTCACAATCCACACTCGTTTACACAACAGGCTGCCTACCTGGGTAGTGCCGACTGAAGAGCTGCCAGCTGCCGCTTCATTCAGTCGTTTCCCGTGTCATCCAGTCCATATCATTCAATATCGTTCACTCAGTTTCCTTACTTTCTTCATTCTTTCCATTTCTCACGCAGGGTGCATGCTATGTGTAACGTGTCATCCATACCAACGGCCAAACTGGCCTTCTCTTCCGAAAGTTGGTGATGGGATTTGACGTGTGTGCAAGACGTTATGCGTGCGTTCACACACGGAACCTCGGTTTATAGTCTCATTCGAAGGACTGTATTGGAAATGGAGTCGGAACCAATGTTAACTCCGAGGGAAAAATCCCCCTGTACCGAAACGGCCCGGCGGAGATTCGAACCCGCATCCCCAGGATCACCAAGATTTGATACAGACTGCTCTCTGTTGACAGCTGGTGCTAGGGCTGTGACGGGGCAAGCTAGCGTGCGACTGTGGACTGGGAACCCGTTTGAGCGGTGTGGGGATGACGTCACTGAAGTGCTACAGAAGATGGGACAAGGAAAAAAGGAAAAAAAAAACAAAAAAAACAAAAGAAGCAGAGACTTTCTAAGCCAAAGACCACTGAATGGACAACAAATTTAGCAAAACTAGACGACAGTAAACAAAAACAAAACAAACACAAAACGCCCAAAAAAGAAAGGAAAGAAAAAGAAAGACAACTAGGAAAAGGCAGAAAGATACCAAGAGAGAGTGAAGGAGAGAACAGGGGAAACTACTGACACAGAATTTTGGTGAAACGGGGAAACGGTTTGCACTGAAAGATCCTTCAGCATTCTTACGCGGTGAGAAACAAAATGTAGACAAATTTTAAATATTAGTGTTAGCGCACCGCAAAACAACAACAACAAAAAACAAACAAACAAACAAAAACAAACAAACACGTGGACAAACGAACCACAACACCTGTAATTCGTCTGTCCACGGTTTTTTTGGGGGTTTTTTCGGTGCGCTAATACTAACATTTAAAATTTGTTTAGATTTCCGCCTGCAGTCGCCTCACTTTGCAACTAGGTCTAACAAAAATGCAGACACTTTCTAGAACAAAGACATATTTCACAGGCAGAAAAGACGGTCAGCGACAGTCGAAAAGATTTTTTTTAAGGCAGACTCAAAGTGAGTGAAAGAAAAGAGGAAATCATCAGCGTAGAATTTCTAGACGACAGGTATACTGTTGATACTGAAAGGTCTTCCGGCATCCCCAAAGGGCAAGGGGAAAAAAAAGACTCTCCAAAAATAAGACGGAAAAAATAATGGACGACAATAAAGTAAGAAAAGGCAGGACGCAGAATCATAGAGAGTGACGGGAGATAGGAAATTACCATCACACAATTTCCGACACATGTGAATACCATTAATACTGAATCCCCACCCCCCCCCCCCCCCCACCCCACCCCCAACGGCCTTCACCCGTTGTATGAACAGCCGTTTGTATAGTATAGTGTTATAGGCGTGTTGCCACTTCCACAAGTTTGAGAACTCTTCTGTGCGGGTAGTAAAAAAAATCGATTTCACTGCAGGCAGTGTCATTCAAAGGAAAACCGAGGTGTGATAAGAAGGCTTAGGGATATGGGTATTGTGTGAACCGAACTTTCCGCATTTAAAGTTTCGGAATTGTAGAAATTCTTAACGCACATGCTCCTCACGAACCTGCCAACGCAGTGTATCGCGAGACTTTGTCAGAACGGAAGTCATTTGCTGCGCATGACTGCTTCAGGCCGAGAAACTGTGTACAGTTCTCGGGAAATCTCGCTCAGAAACGCAGTTTCACGCTGAAAATACAGTCTCGGTGGTTTAAGTGATGTCGGCCAAGGCTTATGTCACACGATTTTGTTTCTAGGTCAAATAGCCATTTCAAAGAATCCATCACAATGTGGAGCAGTGAGTATTTGGAAAAGTAAGACAGACAGGAATGATTGGAAACGCCGTGCCGCATGTTTGTTTCGGCATGAAATGCCACTCCGTGGCTGTCGTGTGAAACTGCCCGAACTGGTGACTCGACTATTCAGACCAACGTTTTCCGTTCGTTTGGAAAGAACGATGCGTAGATAGCCTTGACCTGTGTTAAAGAGTCAAATTTGCATGTAAAATGTGATCCTGTCTATGACATTGAACCCAAAGTTTGAAATTCTTTAAACTTCGTTCTTTCACGTGTGTGTGTGTGTGAGAGAGAGGGGAAAAGGGTTGAGGGAAAAAGGTAGGGTTGCGAAGCAGAGGTGTGTGTGTGTGTGTGTGTGTGTG
>CM065723.1:80738312-80740812 GCA_033310375.1 Conus canariensis
ATCCCAAAAGCAGGCAGCGAAGGGTAAAACAGCAAAATGAGAACAAAGTTTTAGGTTTAAGTTCCCTTAGCCTGTTAGCCGTAGTAGGGTCAATGCGTGTCTAGGGCATGGCGTAACAGAAGGCGGTGCCCATTCTCTCCTTGCGCCGCCTTTAAACTTCCCTAAGCTGAGTCAGATACCCATTTACTGCAGATTGGACTGAGAGGGTTTTCAAGCTGAAATAAAAACCCAACCTCATGAGCGAATCGAACTCACAACCGTCAGCTCATTAGACAAACGCTCTGACCACTTGACCACGGGTCACTCCGACGAGAAACTGCTGAAAGGATATAATTGCATAGAAATAAAGTCAGTTGTAAAGAGTGATAAATGTTGGCGGAAATATTCTCGAGCCTGTATTTGAGGATGTGTTTGAGGATATAAGGGAGGTCGAAAGATGTCAATACACTGCTTAATTAGTAGCCCAAGCATTGTCAATCACCCCAGTACCTGTGCTCCGAATGAACTAACAATAGTAAGCTGAACAAATACGTAGTGGCTGTACACAAATACAGGCTAACAATACCCCTGTCGTTAAAACAATGATTTTGTAACGACGAAAAAACGCGCTCGAGTGTGTGTGTGTGTGTGTGTGTGTGTGTGTGTGTGTGTGTGTGTGTGTGTGTGTGTGTGTGCGTGTGTGTGTGTACGTGTATGCATATGTGCGTGCATGCGTGTGTGTGCGCGCGCGCGCACGCGCGTGTGTGTGTGTGTGCGTTTGTGTACGTGCGTGCGTGGGGGGGGGGGGGGGGGGACGGGGAGAGTTTGGGGGGGGGATTGTCATCACCTTTCTTTTCTGTTCTTTTTCTTTGAAATTCATATACATCTCTTTCACTTCTTCCTCTTTCAGATTTCTCCGATTCAGAGATGGTGGATATAGACGACACACGAGGATTACTGGGTCAAGGTCACCGGCCGGCCAGACGCACGAGCTATGAGGTCATGGGGCGCGTGAAGGAGGTCGCGGTCCCCTACCGTCGCAGCCACTCGCTGGCCGAGTTACAGGGTGGAGAGCCTCCGGTTCCGGGGGCGCATGCGGAAAGTACGTGTTGTTTGATTGGACGATTGATATCTTCTCTCTCTCTCTCTCTCTCTCTCCTCTCTCTCTCTCTCTCTCTCTCTCTCTCTCTCTATATATATATATATATATATATATATTATGTAAGCAGGAGATGGTTTCCCCCCGCCCTCCCTCCCCCCCCCCCCCCCCCCCCCCGGATACCCATCTTGTGAAACCGAAGTTCTGTGGCAAGGGCCTCACCTTGATTCTTTCTTAACAGCGTTTCTGAACCTTAGGGTACTTTATCCTGTAGCAGTCTAATCTGAGTCCTTTTTCTTTTTGTTTTTTATTTTATTTTCTGCTTTGTTGAGTTTTTACCTTTTTTGTTTTGTTTTGTCTTGTTTTGTTTGTTTGGTTTTTTTGTTGTTGTTTGTTTGGGTTTTTTTTTTTTTTTTGGGGGGGGGCGGGGGGGGGGGGGACTTATGAACCTCTAAGTTCTATGTCCGGGATCAAGTCAATGCTGCTGCGTCATCCGTCGATCCTTGTTCGATACTACCCATGCTTGCCTACGGCATGTGTATGCGTGTCGTGCGCACGTGCGCGTGTGGTCATCAGCTGTGCTATGAGTGAGATTTCTTTACATACTCCCACCACCCAGAACAAGAGCCCCCCCCCCCCCCCCCTCCGTTGTGGGCGGGAGAGGGTGAGGGAAGGGGGAGGAGGGGAGTAGTGTGGAGCAGGGGAAATATTCTAGGGGGAGGGGGAGTATCAAGCAGAAGGGAGTATCAAGCAGAAGGGAGTATCGAGCAGAAGGGTGTATCGAGTAGATAGTAGTATCGAGCAGAAGGGTGTATCGAGCAGAAGGGAGTATCGAGTAGATAGTAGTATCGAGCAGAAGGGAGTATCGAGCAGAAGGGAGTATCGAGTAGATAGTAGTATCGAGCAGAAGGGAGTATCGAGTAGATAGTAGTATCGAGCAGAAGGGAGTATCGAGTAGATAGTAGTATCCAGCAGAAGGTCGAGCTATCGAAGAGGTAGATCAGTATAGTATCGAGCAGAAGGGAGTATCGAGTAGATAGTAGATGAAGATATCGAGCAGAAGGGAGTATCGAGCAGAAGGGAGTATCGAGTAGATAGAGTCGACAGAAAGGGAGTATCGAGTAGATAGTAGTATCGAGCAGAAGGGGTATCGAGTAGATAGTAGTATCGAGCAGAAGGGAGTATCGAGCAGAAAGTGTAGTTAGAGTATCGAGCAGAAGGGAGTATCGAAAGTATAGAAAGGAGTATCGAGCAGAAGGGGTATCGAGTAGATAGTAGTATCGAGCAGAAGGGTGTATCGAGCAGAAGATATCAGCAAGGGAGTATCGAGTAGATAGTAGTATCGAGCAGAAGGGTGTATCGAGTAGATAGTAGTATCGAGCGAAGGGTATCGAGTATGTAGTATCGAGCAGAAGGGTGTAT
>CM065723.1:80758312-80768312 GCA_033310375.1 Conus canariensis
ACACACATAACCTATATATCACAGTCACCTAACACACATTCACATAAGACACAAAGGTATTAGGGGGGAAAAAAAAGTGCGCGAAAATTTAGAGAGAAAAAAAGGACTGGGTATTAGGTGGTGACCTTTACGATTTTTTTTTTTTTTAAGGTGAGAATGATAAACTGCTTGCGGAGAGAAGATGACCAGTAGTTGGGTGCTGTACATACCGCGAATGCTTTTTATCCGAGTGTCTGTCCCATTTCTGAGGGTTTTTTGGAACGTGAAAAATCCTGCTCTTGGACACAACAGTGGAGAGGACTGTGATGGAAGATTTTCTGTCTTTGTTGCTGTGCCACTTCTGTAACAGCACCCCCACGCCGCTCAGTCCGCCCCCCCCCCCCTCCCATCCTCAGCCACACTGCCTCAACCTGTTGCACCCCCGGCTCCAGCAGTAACAGGATGCTATCAATGTCAGTCGTCATGAGGAGACACTGCACAGTCACTGAGCTAATCGTTGGTGTTCAGTGATGCCTAATCTGATCCGACATACGCAAGGCATCACATACTAGGCTCCATGTTGATGACAATCACTGCATGGTCGCGGAGCCGGCGTGAATGAGCGTCCCGGTACGGAGGGCGTCACCATGTCTGTCTAACGACAATCCCCATGAATTTGCCGATTCTGGAGACCTCGGCACGAGCTCATCAAGGATATGGACGAGCTGAGGAAATCTAAAGTGAGGTCACCATGTAGGCAAGGCATGAAGGACTGCATTATTATTATTATTATCATTATTATTATTATTATTATATTATTACTTATATAGCGCCTATCCTCGGCTAGAGACCAAGCTCTAAGCGATTTACAATCCACACTCGTTTACACAACGGGCCGCCTGCCTAGGTAGTGCCGACTGAAGAGCTACCAGCTGGCGTGTCATCCAGTCAGTATCGTTCAATATCGTTCGCTCAGTTTCCTTACTTTCTTCATTCTTTCCATTTCTCACGCAGGGTGCATGCTATGTGTAACGTGTCATCCATACCAACGGCCAAACTGGCCTTCTCTTTCGAAAGCTGGTGATGGGGTGCAAGATGTTATGCGTGCGTTCACACACGGAACCTCGGTTTATAGTCTCATTCGAAGGACTGTATGGGAAATGGAGTCAGAACCAATGTTAACTCCGAGGGAAAAATCCCCCTGTACCGAAGCGGCCCGGCAGAGATTCGAACCCACAACCCCAGGATCACCAAGATTGCGAGTCTGGTGCTCTACAAGTTGTTATTCCGGCCCCATAATTTGAGAATTTTTTTTTCAAAGTGATTCATGATCAAGCTGAGGATGACGATGATGAAGATAAGGCCATCAAATGACATCCCGGTCTGAGACTGCATGACAAGACTGAACAGTACGTTTTCATCATATATCCCGACATCAATCAGGCTCAAGAGATGCAGACACTTGCACGTGTTAGTCAGCAAGGTTTGAGAAACACTCTCAGAGATACCTTCATTAAGGGGATGAAACTCGACTGTATGGTTCCAATCTTCTCCACTGAGCCCATGGCAAAGTCAGCTCTGGGTAAGAGCCTGTCGGGGCAGAAAAATCTCACAGATAAATAGCTGTGATGGGATTTGAACCCACTCCCTCCCAACCGGAGATCCACAACGCTCACCACTACGCTACAGCGGCTGGTGTGATGACACAAATTTCCCATTGTTCCAGGCTTGACTTTGCAAGACCAGAATCCCCGGCACAGAACTTTCATCCGGTAATGAAGAATTATGAGAGAAACTTTTCCGCCAGCAGAGGATGGTGTCGAAGTCATAGAACCTGCGGGCCGCCGGAGGCGTTTTCTGGTGTTTGTTGAAAGGACAAATGTATTTTGGACTCTTCTCCCTCTTCTCTCTCTGTCTGTCTGTCTATCTATCTGTCTGTCTTATCTGTCTGTCTGTCATCTCTCTTCTCTCTCTGTCTTCTCTCTCTCTCTCTCTCTCTCTCTCTCTCTCTCTCTCTTCTCTCTCTCTCTCTCTCTCTCTCTCTCTCTTCTCTCTCCCAAATAATACACACACATTGTCGCTCGTGCGCGCGCGCAAACACGCACGCCCACACAGACACACACATGCAAACGCGCACACGCACATACAAATGCGCGCGCACACGCTTGTTCCCCCGCCCCCCCCCCCCCTCCCACACACACACACACACACACATGAATGCACGCGTGCGCGCACGCACGCACGTAAGTACGCATGCACGCCCCCCCCTCCCCCCCCCCCCCCCCCCCCCCCACACACACACACAGAGGAATATGCGTTGCGCATGTAGGCACATATATAGACACAAACAGAGATAGCCAAGCGAAAAAGAAGAAAAGATGTAGTATCTGTTCATGGCATGACTTTTTCTACGCATTTTGTGGCTCCGTAATATTATGGATTCCACGTGGAAACAAAGCGGGTGTCACAAACTCATTTCCCACGCATTCCACCCTTTCCAGACAAACAAAGGTAACTTGATCTTCCTACTACTGACAAATTAAAGTTGTTGTTTTCTCCCTCTAGTACACCAATCACAGTCGGTATTCATCCAAAACAAATTTTTTTTAAAAAATTGAAATACATCACTACGACTGGATTTCTACGACTGGATTTTTTTTTTTTTTTGTGCACAATATATTTTTTTTTTAAATTTTATAGGTCAGGTCCCTTGGTGTTTCTGATCTTGTTTTCCTGTCAAGCTCCCCCCCCCCCCTTCCCCCACCCCCTTCCCCATCAGTCTCAGTGCCACGAGATTCTCTGACGATCTCGTTACGCCTCAAGTCTTCGGGCCCGAGTTGGACGGTTTCTGAAAAGGAAAGCAGGTTGAATACTCCTCCACTCCCGTAGAGCCTGCTTTTTAAATGAAAATGAAAAAACACACACACACCACAAAACGGATTATTGATTTATTGCTTTTACCTCTTTTCCTTTCTGCCTCGGAAAACCTACATGACTTCTCACTTATGGACTGCACAGGTTCTCACTGCACAGTGTACAGAGGTAGGGGAATCGTGACGTTCCTGAGATCTGAAAATCTGTATTACAACGCCAGGAGAACACTAAGAAGTTCAGTCCACTGTTCGTGGAGAAGTGAGTTTGAAAAAAGAAAACAAAAATAAACTGCTACCCGCAGGCCCAGTCAAAATCAAACACCCATAAGTACATTTCACCTCGATCTGACCAATGGTCAACTTCTATTGCTGACCATTTAAAACTATGGTCTCTCACTCATATCAAAAGTATGCGGCGTGAAAAATGCACTCAATGTAGAACTGAGGTGCTGTGGCTTGCCAAAATAAAGCGAAGTAACACTTGACGACTATTATTTCATGGTCAGTCCGGTAAACAAAGCCACATTGAGATAGCAAATAGCCACATTATGATAGCTAACAAAGCAGTCTTACTTGCTACAACAATATAAGTGATCTTTAACAAATGTGTTTCAAAGAGACAGCATAAGGTTCACAGTGTTCCCAAAGACGCACAAAAGTGCGTCAATGAAGCACCACAAAAAGTTAAACTCTGACGCATGGACATATTCCCCTGTGCGTGATTGTGACGCACATTATTTTTCAAATCGATTGTGCTGGTCCGTTAGTCATATCGCATTGCAGTAAGCACAGCAGATGACACAAAAGCAGAAAGCTAGAGTGATTTCCCTTCTCTGCCCATAAGTGAATGCAAAGTGTGTCAGAATGTCGCTCCTACAGTGATCCGAAGAAGCAAAAGCATAGTGGAATGAGCTTACGGTAGACAAAAGAACTTGAAGTGGGTCTGGTTCAGTCAGTAAATTCCACTGTTGACGATGTTGCGAGGGCGATACCAACCCGCATCCAACAGCCACCAGAATGAGTTTATGATTCCCTTTGAATTAGCCACTGAATATTTGTTGTGTTTGAGAAGGCGAAGTTAAGGTTACAAGCTCCTCTAATTTAGCCACCAGATATCTGTAAAGTTTGAAGGGGTTAGGTTAGAGTTTAGAGTCCCTTGAACTAAGCCACTAAATACTTGTGGTCTTTGAAAGTGGCAGGATAAGGTTAGGAGACCTTTCAATCTAGCCACCAAATATTTGTTGTTTGAAAAAGACAAAACAAGACTAAGAGCCCCTTTAATTTGGCCTCCAAGTACCTTTTGTGCTTTGCAAAGGATAGGACAGAATTCCGTTCAGTTGGCCAGCGAGCAGTTGTCGTGGCCTGGAGGGGGGTGGGAGAGAGTTTTGAGTGTCTGTACTTTGGCCTCCAAGTATTGCTTTGTATTGAAAGGGTTAGGGTAGGGATTACAGCCCTCCTACATTGGCCACTAAAAATTTGCTGTTTTTATGAGGACAGGATCTGGTTTTAGCACTGTGATTCGGCCACTAAGAATTTGTTGCTTGTTGTGGTTTAGTATTGACAGATAGGGTTTGGAGTCCCTTTGATCTTGCCACATAGTATTTATTGTGTTTTGATGTGTGTGGGATATCGTTTAGCGTCCTTGTAATGCAGCCATCGAGTCTTTCTCGTGCCTTGAAGGAGGTAGGGTCCGTAAATTTGACCAAGATCTTGCTGTATCTTGAAGAGGGTAGATGAGGATATCCTTTCATTAGGTAGGAAGTATTTTATGTCTTAACGGAGACAGAACAAAATGTTCAAATCCCTTTGATTTGCTCACCAGTTATACATTTTGTCCTGAAGAGGGTGGGACAGTTCCTTTAGTTTAGTCATCAGATCTGTGCTTTTTGTGTTTTGACGGCAGCAGGATGGGGTTTGGAGTCCCTTTAATTTGGTTACCAAGGATTTGTCGTGTCTTGAGTATAGGTTAGAGTCGAGTCCCTTTAATTCAGCCTTCAAAGAATGTTTGTATACCAAAGGGAGGGAACTGAATTTAGAGTTCCTTGGTCTATCTTCTGTCTCTGGAAGGTAAACAGGTACGTGAAGGAGTACCTTAATTCATCCATCAAGCATTTGCTGTGTTTTGAAGGTTACTGGGTAGAGTTCAGCGTATACACAGGTGAAGGGACAAAAGTCTGTCCCCTCTAATGGCGGACAGGTTTGAAGTGGTTCTTTTTACGAGATTATCTAGCCAAAAGTTCAGTGTCGGTGACGTGTTTATGTGCCAAAAACCACTGACGTCATTTTCACAAGTCTAATCTTTTGTGTGAAGTAACCTAGCCTAAAGAAAATCATTGAAGTGTCGTTTGGTGCTTGCGGCTTGCTTAGATCTGGCATGGCATATACAAACACAAAATCATTGAAGTGTCGTTTGGTGCTTGCGGCTTGCTTAGATCTGGCATGGCATATACAAACACAAAATCATTGAAGTGTCGTTTGGTGCTTGCGGCTTGCTTAGATCTGGCATGGCATATACAAACACAAAATCATTGAAGTGTCGTTTGGTGCTTGCGGTTTGCTTAGATCTGGCATGGCATCTACAAACAGCTCACAGGGGATACGAAAAAATACATCGTGTCCTTGATAGATCAGGGGCTTCGGATGTTTGAGGTGGCAAAAGTGTTGAACTTGTATAGGTCGTCGGGAAAGTTTACAAGCGCTATTGTGACAGAAAAACAGTAGAAAACAAACCCAGGAGTGGTAGGCCCAGAGTGTTCACTAACAGTGTCAGTACTGTCTTATATGGTTCATATGTTGCTGAAGTTGCCATGGTTATTTCGCAGTCACAGGTTGCAAATTTTTTTATAAAGATAAAAAATGTTGTGCACCACTAGGGTATTTCACTTATGTAAGTATGCATATATCAGATGTGGGTTTGAAAGTACTAGATAAACTGAGTGTGCAGGTTTTTTTTTTTTTTTTAAATACACGTCTCGATGAAAAGACATTAAATAAACCACTGAACTGAACTGAACTAACAGGTGCGTGTCTGCAATGTCAAAGATCGTAAAACGGGACAGATCTGCCACGGTTCCTGAAATTTCAGCCGAATTCCGTGCATCAACATCCGTTGAGGTCAGCCAAAAGACAATCAAGCGAAATTCGCATGGACTTGGCTGTTCAAAGCATCCCCCAGTGAAGACACTTGTCATCAAGGAACCGAACAGAAAGAAGCGGCTGCAATATTCTAGGAGTAAACTTCACTGGACTGTGAACGATTAGTGGAAGAATGTTATTTTCAGTGATGAAATGACCATTGAGATCAACCCCAATGGACGTGCAAAACTATGGAGGAAAGTCAAAGAGAAGTGGTCAGTGCTTTCTCTGTGCAGCGTCCATCTTGGCACGAAGACTACATTGGAATTGTTGGTATGGGGATGCATTTCGTACGACAGAGTTGGACCACAGGTGTTCGTGGAAAGCAGTATGAACACTCAGAAGTACACTGATGTGTTGGAAAACAACCTTCTGCCGTTTGTTGCCGACCACTATCCAAACAAACGTTGGTACCTGCGAGAAGACAACGCCTCTGTTCACCGCTCGGCTCACACCGAGACCTAGTTCCCGTGTTTTTTTTTTGTTTTTTTGTTTTTTTTTTTGTTACTGTCCCAACCTGTGCGCCACCTCAGAGGCAGTGCACCCACACCGCTCATTCCGACACCCCGTCCACAGCCACAGCCCGGTCGGCCCCGCCGCAGCCCCGGCACCGGCAATCCACAGGGAGCAGTCAATGTCAAGTCGTCAAGAGGCAACCCACCGGAGGAGACACTGCACTGCTGCCGAGTCACTTCAGTGGTGTTCAGTGGCGCCTGTTCTGGTCTAACATACGCAGGACACCACCTACTAAGCCCCCTACTGACGACAATAATTGCTTAGTCGCGGAGCCGGCGTGAGTGAGCTCTCCCTCCGGAGGGCGCCACCACGTCCGTCCAACGACAGCCCCCATGGACTCGCCGATATCGGTGACCCCGACGGAACCAAACCAAGGCCACAGACGTGGAGAGGACATCGAAATTGAGGTCACCATGAGAGCAGGGCATGAAGGGCCACAGAATTTGAGACATTTTTTTAATGCTGATCGATGAGAATGAGGATGATTAAGATGATGCTACGGAATTCCATTCCGGTCTGAGATTACATGACAGGGCTGTACTCTACGCTTCCTTTCATAATATATCCCGGCGTCAACCAGGCCCGAGAGATACAGGCACCTGCAGTGTTGGTCAGGAAATTTGAGCAACACTCTCAGAAACGCATCCATTAAGTGGATGAAACTCGACTGTGTGGTCCCAGTCTTCCCAACTGAGTCCGCAGCAAACTCAACTCTGGGTAGGAGCCGGTCGGGGCAGAAAAACCCACATGACTCTGATGGGATTCGAACCCACGACCTCCCAGCCGGGAGTCCGCGACGCTAACCACTTCGCCACGGCGGCTGGTCTAGTTCCCGTGTTTTTCTGGCCCCCTCAAAGTCCAGATTAAATCCGATCGAGAACGTGTGGCAAGTCCTCAAGACTCACATGAGAAAAAACATTCGCTGCATCAGTACTGTCGCAGATCTGCGCTGTGCCCTCACCACTTGCTGGAATCAACTGACTGTTGCCTACCTCCACACCCTCTACGACTCTCTACCGAGACGCTGTCAGCATGTTTTGAGTCGGAAGGTCCAGTTTACCAAGTACTAGCAAGTTCAGTCCGGCCTTAAGGTAAGAATGATGAGTTTTCAGCAACAGGTGCCTGTAGGTAGTCAGCGCCGGAAGTGTCGAGAGGGGACAGACTTTTGTCCCATGTGTGTATCCATATATATATATATATATATATATATATATATATATATATGCCTTTTTTTTCCTTGAAGGTTATGGGATAATGTTCAGAGTACCTTTAACATCACATTCAATACTTTTTTGCGTCTCGAGATTTATTGGGTAGGGTTTAGAGTGCCTTTAGTTTTATTTGTTGTGCCGTTACAATTGTACAGAATCTTGTATTACAGCCGCCAAGAATTTGTTGTGTCTTGAAATTTGTAGGGTAAGATTCAGAGTCCGACTAGTTTGACCGCAGAGAATTTGTTGCGTATCGCCAAAACAGATCAGGGTTTAGAATTTCTTTAAGATTACCGCATAGAAATTATTTGTTTTAAAGGTTATAGGGTAGATTTCAGAGCCCTTTTAATTTGAACACCAAGTATTGTTTGTGTCCTAAAGGCAATGCTGTAGGGTTCTGAGCCCTTCCTAAAGGCAATGCTGTAGGGTTCTGAGCCCTTCTAGTCTGGCTACCAAGCATTTGTTGTGTCTGGAAGGATCAGGATAGAGGAGATTGTCTCTTTGATTTCGTCAAGATAATTTGTTGAAGGTCATATGGTAGAGTTTAGAGTCCCTTTCCTGTGGCCACCACGAGTACATGTAAGGTCTGAGAGTGAGACACGGTAGGGATTAGAGAGCCTTGAATTTAACCACCCACTACTTGCTATGTCTTGATCAAAATAGGACAGGGTTTAGAGTCTCTTTAATTCAACCACCCACTACTTGCTATGTCTTGATCAAAATAGGACAGGGTTTAGAGTCTCTTTAATTTAACCACCCACTACTCGGTATGTCTTGATTAAAATAGGACAGGGTATAGAGTCTCTTTAATTTAGCCACCGACTACTTCGTATGCCTTGAAGGAGATACGATAGTGCTCAGAGTCCCTTTTACACAGCCACCGAGCATTGTGTGTGTGTGTGTGTGTGTGTGTGTGTGTGTGTGTGTGTGTGTGTGTGTGTGTGTGTCTCAATGCAAGATTTCGAATCCCTTTAATTTGGTCAGCCAGTGTTCATGCAAAGAGAACATCATCTCCATATCTTTGACATAACTTGATTTTAGAAAGAGGGAAAGAGGATGAAAAACACGAACAGAATCCAAGAAACAGAAATGAAAAGAAAGAGAGACGTGACTTTGATGTCAAATTTTCGTGTCAGACGTCGAAAAGGAAAGAGAGAAAAAAAAAGGAAGACAGAAAAAAAGTGTTGCATCACACTTCAGAAAAAAAAAGCTAGCGAAGAAAAAGTGAAGAAAAGAAAAGACGATGACAAAGAAAGACAGAGAGAATAAAAGAGAGAAAAAGGAAGTGGGAGAGAAAAAGTGTCACATTGATCCTAGAGTTTCTGCTTATGCACGTATGTATGAATGTAGGTATGTGTGTATGTATGTATGTATGTGTGTGTGTGTGTGTGTGTGTGTGTGTGTGTGTGTGTGTGTGTGTGTGCGTGTGGGGGGGGGGGGGGGAGGGGGGGGGCGTGTATATGTATACAATTCTCAATTTAGGGAAGATAGAACTACTAAAAGCACTAATGTTATCATCACTACCACCAGGAGCACCCAAGCCAATAGCAGTAATAATCACATAACAGCAACAAACATAAAGGATGATCAAATGATGTTTTTTTTTTTCCAGCACACAGATTAGCCTTCTTCCTTTTTTCTATTTTTCTGTCGTTTCCCCTCATAAATGTTACCGTATGTTGTTGGTGAGGAGATTGTTGTTGCTGTTAGTTGTTGTAATAAAAGTATGGTTTTTGTTGTTATTGTTCTTCTTCTTCTTCTCCTTCTTCTTATCGTTGCTGTTGTTGATGTTTTACATTACCTTCTTCTTAACCTGCACCTGTAGTACTGTTATGGCTTGTTTACTGATCATTTATGACGCCCCCACCCCAACCCCGCTCATTATCCATAGACCACAGGCTATAAATCTGAACATTGACTACAGATTACCCAATTTTGATGATCCATTACTGACCTGAAGTGTAGCCTTCTGAGCGCCAGACAATGAACATTCCATATTTCCTGCGTCCCTGTCAAAGAAAAACGAAGGGACGAAAGGCACTATGAACGATCATGTCAGGCAGCAAACCAGTCGACTGTGTTGGAAAATGTTCAGTACAGTGGGACAAACAAATCGCACTTTTTCGAAGCACTGAAAGATCTTCTAGAGCAGTCAAGGTGGACGTTGCTGATGTTCACCTGGACTTCTGTCCTGGCAGTATCTAGGCCTTGGCTTTTGCTGAACAAGAAGAAATCAAGACAATACCTGTTCCCTTACGATCTAAACCAAACAATTGGTTTTGCCCG
>CM065723.1:80775812-80793312 GCA_033310375.1 Conus canariensis
CCTTGACGTCATCATGATTGAGGTGAAGTTAGACTTTCTTCCATCAAAACAGTCCCGTTCTTAATAATGAGATCAGCGTTACTTTCTGCAACGTCATCATGATCAAGGCAGGCTAATACTCCTTTCCATGTTCTTGTAATTTATTTTTTAGGTGAGTTTAGACTTAATTCCATTAACGTCATTATTCCTTGAACGTCACCATTATTGAGGCCAGTTCAGACTTCATTCCCTTAACGTCATCATTCCTTGAACGTCACCATTATTGAAGTGAGTTCAGAACCTATTGACTCCAAGATACTACTAGTGTCGTTACATCAGGGACATTCTCTAAAAGACAGAACTTACTGACTCCGAGACACTACTGGTGTCAGTACATCATTGACATCACTAAAACATAGGAGAACTTACTGACTCCGAGACACTACTGGTGTCAGTACATCATTGACATCACTAAAACATAGGAGAAGTTACTGACTCCAAGATCCTACTGGTGTCAGTACATCATGGACATCACTAAAACACAGGAGAACTTACTGACTCCAAGACACTACTGGTGTCAGTACATCATGCAGGACATTCTCTAAAACATAGGAGAACATACTGACTCCAAGATCCTACTGGTGTCAGTACATCATGGACATTCACTAAAACACAGGAGAACTTACTGACTCCAAGATGCTACTGGTGTCAGTACATCATGGACATTCAGTAAAACACAGGAGAACTTACTGACTCCAAGATGCTACTGGTGTCAGTACATCATTGACATTCACTAAAACATAGGAGAACTTACTGACTCCAAGATGCTACTGGTGTCAGTACATCATGGACATTCAGTAAAACACAGGAGAACTTACTGACTCCAAGATGCTACTGGTGTCAGTACATCATGGACATTCACTAAAACATAGGAGAACTTACTGACTCCAAGATACTACTGGTGTCAGTACATCATGGACATTCAGTAAAACACAGGAGAACTTACTGACTCCAAGATGCTACTGGTGTCAGAACATCATTGACATTCACTAAAACACAGGAGAACATACTGACTCCAAGATACTACTGGTGTCAGAACAGCATTGACATTCACTAAAACATAGGAGAACTTCCTGACTCCAAGATACTACTGTGTCAGTACATCATTGACATCACTAAAACATTGGAGAACTTACTAACTCCAAGATGCTACTTGTGTCACTACATCATTGACATTCACTAAAACATAGGAGAACTCACGGACTCCAAGGTACTATTGGTGTCTGTACATCATTGACATCACTAAAACATAGGAGAACTTACTGACTCCAAGATCCTACTGGTGTCTGTACATCATTGACATCACTAAAACATAGGAGAACTTACTGACTCCAAGATGCTACTTGTGTCACTACATCATTGACATTCACTAAAACATAGAACTTACGGACTCCAAGGTACTGTCGGTGTCTGTACATCATTGACATTCACTAAAACATAGGAGAACTTACTGACTCCAAGATCCTACTGGTGTCTGTACATCATTGACATTCACTAAAGCATAGAACTTACTGACTCCAAGGTACCACTGTTGTCAGTACGTCATGGACATTCTCTGAAACATAGGAGAACTTACTGACTCCAAGATACTACTGGTGTCTGTACATCATTGACATTCACTAAGACATGGGAGAACTTACTGACTCCAAGATACTACTGGTGTCAGTACGTCATTGACATTCTCTAAAATATAGGATAATTTACTGACTCCAAGATACTACTGGTGTCTGTACATCAAGGACATTCTCTAAAACATAGGAGAACTTACTGACTCCAAGGTACTACTGGTGTCAGTACATCATGGACATTCACTAAAACGTAGGAGAACTTACGGACTCCAAGATACCACTGGTGTCTGTACATCAAAGACATTCTCTAAAACATAGGAGAACTTACTGACTCCAAGGTACTACTGTTGTCTGTACATCATTAACATTCACTAAAACATAGGAGAACTTAATGACTCCAAGATCCTACTGTTGTCAGTACATCATGGACATTCTCTAAAACATAGAACTTACTGACTCCAAGATACCACTGTTGTCAGTACGTCATTGACATTCTCTAAAACATAGGAGAACTTACTGACTCCAAGATACTACTGATGTCAGTACATCATTGACATCACTAAAACATAGGAGAACTTACTGACTCCAAGATACTACTGGTGTCAGTACATCATTGACATCACTAAAACATAGGAGAACTTACTGACTCCAAGATACTACTGGTGTCAGTACATCATGGACATTCACTAAAACACAGGAGAACTTACTGACTCCAAGATACTACTGGTGCCAGTACATCATGGACATTCTTTAAAACATAGGACGTAACGACTCCAAGATGCTACTGATGACTTTAAATCATGGACATTCTCTAAAACATAGGACGTAACGACTCCAAGATGCTACTGGTGCAAGCACTAAACGACATCACATAAACGCCGTGGAGCTTACCGACCCTAAGATAACAGCGGTGATGGTAGTTTACGGCCGCGTCATGGTAGTTTACGGACGCTCTGTAAAAGGTGAGAGAATTTCTGGCTCCAAAATACTACGAGGATACCGTGAAGGAATCTCGGAACGTTAAAGGAACTCGTCAGCTGCAAGATGCTTGCTTCTGATTTAGTTATTCACACACACACACACACACATACGCACGCACGCACGCACGCACGCACGCACGCACACACACACACACACACAACGGTCGATCGATGCAAAGCCTTTGACCGACTGGTCAGAATGTTTGTGTCCAAGCTAATGAGGAATGCCTTCCTCTTTGCTTCTTCTTGAGCAGCGGCAGCGATCAGTGTTAACAGCCCGCGTGATTGGATGGTTGTTGTCAGATTGCCCCTGCTCTTGTTGGATGCACCTCTCTCTCTCTCTCTCTCTCTCTCTCTCTCTCTCTCTCTCTCTCTCTCTGCAGACTCCTCCTGCCTGTCTGTCTGTCTGTCTCTCTGTCTGTCTGTCTGCCTCTCTCTCTCTCTCTCTCTCCTCTCTCTCTCTCTCTCTCTCTCTCTGTGCTTACGTGTGTGGGAGCTCGCGCGCGCGTGCGTGCGCACACGTATATCCTCTGTGTTTACAAATCTGTCACACTGGCATTTGTTTGCATACTCTCTCTCTCTCTCTCTCTCTCTCTCTCTCTCTCTCTCTCTCTCTCTCTCTCTCTCTCTCTCTCTCTCTCTCTCTCCATCCTGCAAACTAGAAATTCGTGCCAATTCTTCAATTAAAAAAAAATCCAAGCATAAGCTCTCTTCCCCCTTCGCTCCCCCTCCCTCCCACCTCCCCTCCCCACCTCCCCCCCCCACCTCCCACCCCCACCCCACCCCCAAAATACCATATTGACAAGTAAATAACACACACACTCGGACACAGAGAGAGAGAGAGAGAGAGAGAGAGAGAGAGAGAGAGAGAGAGAGAGAGAGAGAGAGGAGAGACAGACAGACAGACAGACAGACAGACAGACAGACAGACAGACAGACAGACAGGAGAACGATGTTGAAAGTCAAAACCCTACAAACTCATACCACTGACTTGACTGGTCTTTGAAAAACTACCTGACCTCACCATCTAAACCCATGACCTCACCATGGAAACCCATGACCTCACCATCTAAACCCATGACCTCACCATGTAAACCCATGACCTCACCTCACTCCTCCCACAGGCACAAGGGCTGGTGATTCCCGGCATTCCCAAGACCGTGGAGGTCAACCCCTACGTCAAGGCTTTCCTGGTGCCAGGGCGGGCCTTCAAGTACCGCACCAAGACTCTGCGAAACACGCGGGTAGGTGCCAGTTCACGTGCATGGTGGTGTGGTGGAGCCAGGCTCCCGTCGTCTCTTGTCAGGTGGCTATGACTCGACCTTTCTGTCAAAAGTAAAGAGAGACAAAAAAAAAAAAAAAGAAAAAAAGATTGTAACCGTGTGGTCGTCATCTCATCGTCATGATTATCGTCATCTCCGCAGTTGTTGTATGATCAAGTTTTTTTTAATTCTTTTTATTGTTGTTATGGTTGTCGTTGTTGTAGCTCTTCTTGTTGTTCTTCCTTTTGCTCTTGTTGTTGCTGTTGTTGTTGTTGTTGTTCCTCCTCTTCTTCTTGTTCTTGTTTATATTCTTGCTCTTCTTGTTGTTGTTGTTGTTGTTGTTCCTCCTCTTGTTGTTGTTGTTGCTGTTGTTGTTGTTCCTCCACTTCTTCTTGTTCTTGTTTTTGTTGTTGTTGTTGTTGTTGTTGTTGTTCCTCCTCTTCTTCTTCTTCTTGTTTTTGTTGTGTTGTTGTTGTTGTTGTTGTTGTTGTTGTTGTTGTTGTTGTTCCTCCACTTCTTCTTGTTCTTGTTTTGTTGTTGTTGTTGTTGTTGTTGTTGTTGTTGTTGTTGTTGTTGTTCCTCCTCTTCTTCTTCTTCTTGTTTTTGTTGTTGTTGATGTTCCTCCTCTTCTTGTTCTTCTTGTTCTAGTTTTTCTTCTTGGTCTTGTTGTTGTTGTTGTTGTTGTTGTTGCTATTGTTGTTCTTCCTCTTCTTCTTGTTCTTCTTGTTCTACTTTTTGTTCTTGGTCTTGTTGTTGTTGTTGTTGTTCCTCCTTTCCTCTTGTTCTTCTTGTTCTGCTTTTTGTTCTTGGTCTTGTTGTTGTTGTTGTTGTTGTTGCTCTTCTTTCTCCTCCTCCTCCTCCTCCTCCTCCTCCTCCTCCTCCTCCTCCTCCTCCTCCTTCTTCTTCTTCTTCTTCTTCTCTCCTCCCACAGACACTCACATACCCACGCAGGCACACGAGCATCCGCGAGTCACGCGAAGATGCATGTATACACATACACGCGGTCATGCGTGCATACGCAGTCACACAAGTAAGCACACATTCATGCACATACCTGCACGCGCGAGCACACACACACACACACACACACACACACACACACACACACACACACACACATACGCGCGCGCGTGCGCCCACAAGCGAGCACGGACTGTCGCAGGCACACGAAGACACGCAAGCCTCCTCTCTCTCTCTCTCTCTCTCTCTCTCTCTCTCTCTCTCTCTCTCTCTCTCCTCTCTCTCTCTCTTGTCATGTCTTTCTCACCCTCCTCACCTCTCCCTTCCATCTAATCTCCGTTCCAGCAACCTCCTGCCATCCCTCCCCTTGACCTCCCCCTCTTTCCCCGTGCCCTGCACCAGACCTCTATTCTTTCATTTAATCAAGCATGAGAGAGACAGAGAGAGAGACAGAGAGAGAGACAGAGAGAGAGACAGAGAGAGAGGGGGGGGGAGGGGGGAGGGGGGCAGTAGTGGGGACGGTGAAAAGAAGAGCGTTCGGGAATGGTAGACGAAGAGAGAGAGAGAGAAAAGAGCGTGAGAGAGAGGAGAGAGAGAGAAGAGAGAGAGGAGAGAGAGAGAGAGAGAGAGAGAATATGTGTGGGCGAGTGTGTGTATTTGCATAACGGGCGAAGTGGATTTACGAAATGTCACCAAGCCGGACAGTTGTTTTTTTCCTAAACACATTTTCACAGAGAAAGATTTCTATTCTCTATAGTTGCCGCCATATTGCCACAGTCGGAAATACTTTCAAAATAATTTAGACGTTCTAAATAGGAGATATATGTTTTTTTTTCTAATAAAAAAAAAAATCACACGTTATTTTCGAAAATAAAGCCAATTTGTAGAAAGTCGAAAGAAATCATAAAGAATTATAAAAAGCCTTGAATGAAGGGCTGTAGTCTTAAAATTGTTTACAGCCTGTAAGTTTGGCTTCTTTTCGTGTATAATAACCTAGTTCAAAACGCATGAAAAAAAAATTGAGGAACCCACTTTTGAGGTACTGAAGGTGCGCGCGCGCCTCTGTGTGTGTGTGTGTGTGTGTGTGTGTGTGTGTGTGTGTGTGTGTGTGTGTGTGTGTGTGTTTATTCACTTATAAGCAAAGCTTGCTCTTGTGTCTTAGATTGAAGAAATCGGGGAGAATAGCATTCATATCTGCAGTGGTAGATAATTCTGCCTAACTAACAGTATGTGCTTGAGAGGGTGAATGGGGAATAATAAATGCTTCTCAAAATGAACCTTCAGCAAACTTTTATATATCTATATATATATATATATATATATATATTATATATATATATATATATATATATATATCAGCCCTGTCTCCCTGAAGAGTCCGATCCAGCGGACGAAAGGCCTAGGAGCAGGTCATATGAAATGATCTGTATTCAGGATGGATTACAATAGTTCCCATATGCTGGTAGTGAAGGGTTTAACATTTATAATAAATTTTCTGATTTTATGTTCTCCTTTTTTTTCCTCGTCGTAGAGAGAGAGAGAGAGAGAGAGAGAGAGAGAGAGAGAGAGAGAGAGAGAGATGTGTGTATGTGTGTGTGTGTGTGTGTGTGTGTGTGTGTGTGTGTGTGTGTGTGTGTGTACGCACGTGCGCCTGACTATTTGTGTGTGTGTGTGTGTGGAGAGAGAGAAAAGAGAGAGAGAGAGAGAGAGAAGAAATGGATGGACAGAAAGATGAACGACGAGACAAAAAGAAACAGATACTAAAGCAGACAAAACAGAGACAGTCAGACAGACAGACAGACGGACAGGAATGGACAGGCAGACAGGCAGTGAAGCAGACAGAATTGTAGACGAACAACGAGAAAGAGAGAGAGAGAGAGAGAGAGAGAGAGAGAGGAGAGAGAGAGAGAGAGACTCGCGAAACTTGGTTCATCCAAGGGCAACAATCGACACTTTATGATGAAGAACATAATTGACTGAGCATAACGGGTCTTTCATACTGGCGACATTGCCACACAACAGTTTCGCGTAGCTGAACTGCCTTGTACAAATACAGTGACAGATCACGTAAGATGATTTCATCCGATGATCACGTTAGCAAACATAATCTAAACAAACTTGGCCGAGAGTAATATTAATTCCTTGGTGTAAAACTTTTGCATAAATATTGCAAAGAACAGGTCATGGCAAAAGAAAAATGGATTTTATCTTCTTTTGAATATTTACACAGTAGGTACAACAGCTCAGCATTACGTCGTGTTTGTAACGAGAGGGACGAGCATTAATTCGGATATTTCTGATTTAAATCTGGTTGATATAAATCCTAAATATGTATCAATATTTTGTTCAATGATACTCCTATACAGAATGCGTTGAGCGATACAGTTTGTATATAAATCGATCGTTTGACTGAATATGGCATTCTCACTCTTGCCGCCTTAGAATTTATCAATCTTTAGCTAAAATTTCCTACAAAGATGTTTACCTCGCCTACTAGCGAAGCCCAAGTTCATACAGACTTAAGCGAATGTCAGATACCCAGTTATGTTTTTCCTTGCTTTTAAATCGCATAACATATTTCAAATTTATGTGCTAGCCTATTATTATCCGTTTTTGACAGTTTCAGTCAGTAACTGACGCATGTAAGCGCAGAATTCATATACTTTGACTATCTACTTGTTTCTCCGTAAACTAGACCATTTAATGTTCTTTGGTGTTCTTCTTTGTACTCCCAAAATGTCTTAAGTTCAGGAAGATGACGCGACTCGCAATGCACGGCAGTTTCCTATCCAAGGCCCACAACTCTGAACCACACTGTTCAATAGGTGTATCTGGATTTCACATGTTTCGAATATGTTGTCTCCTTCCTGACAGCCTCGTTTTCATTCAACGCCTATCTCGTGCCGAATTGGGTGAAGATAAGTGATTGCTCGTTCATTTTCGTTGTCCTGAGTGTTTTGTGTCTTGCCTGAAGAAGGTCTAAGAGGTCGAAACGCGTCGTGTTTTGTTTTGTGATTCGTTTGTCCACGATTTTTTTGGCGGTGCATTATCACTAACATTTCAAATTTGTTTATTTCCGCCTGCAGTCGCCTCACTTTGCAACTAGATCTAACAACAGAAAAATTACATTTGAAGGATTTGTGCGGTATCCACTTATGACTGGCCACCAAGGACACGTAATTTCAACTCTTGCAGACTCATCAGTGACTATTAACATTATCCCTATTCTGTTAAGGAAAAAAAAAGACAACAGCAGTGACACTAACCACAACAAACAGGTAAACAAATGAACAACTGAAAACAAAAATTGAATGCACCGAACACAGAACTGTGAACAGCGAGGATGATTTTGGACCTAGTACAGTGGTAGCCAAGCTTCCCAAACGGATTTGGCCAGTAAATTTGGAGAAAGAAAAATCTTCCAGAATGAACTCTGTACACAAACATTTTCCTACTAGAATGTGCTCGTTATTTGTTTCTTTGTTTGCTTGATTGTTTGTTGAAACGAACATTCATTCCTCAAATCATCTTAAGATTTGCATTCAAAACGAAGATAAATCTTTTCATCAACACTTTTTTTTTTTACGCACAGGACAATGGGGAGATGTAGACATAATCATGGTCGAAGGGAAAGTTTTGTTATCATTCAAAGCAAATGGAGAGAGAGGGGGTGGTGGAGATAAGGGGGGGGGGGGGACAGAGAGAGAGAGAGAGAGAGAGAGAGAGAGAGGACATGAACTAGAGATGAGGGTGGGAGGAGTAGGGTAGGGGAGACAGAAAAGGAAGAAGGAGGTGGGGGCGGAGGATGGCAAAAAGGGGGGGGGGGGGGCGGGGAGTGGGGGGGGGGACGATTGGAAATGTCACAGCCGCCAAATGAGAAAAAGGCGAGTGCAACCAGAAACGACAGGACTCCCGCCTCCCGTCTCAAAGATTTCCACATACGTCATTATATTTGCTACTGCTTCTGGCACTCCGCTTTTTCTGTCAGTGTGTGGTGCCACAGTGTGTGTTGTGTGTGTGTGTGTGTGTGTGTGTGTGTGTGGTGCGTGTCGTGCGTGCGTGCGTGCGTGCGTGTGTGTGTGTGGTGTGTGTGTGTGTGTGTGTGTGTGGTGCGTGCATGCGTGCGGGCATGCGTGTGTGTGTGTGTGTGTGTGTGTGTGTGCGCGCGCGCGCGCGCGCGTGGCGCGTGTGTGCGTGCGTGCCTGCGTGTGTGTGTGTGCGTGCGTGTGTGCGTGCGTGCCTGTGTGTGTGTGTGTGTGTGTGTTGGGGTTGTGTGTGTGTGTGTGTGTGTTAGCGGGGTGGGGGAGGAGGGAGGAGGTGGTGAGAGGGACAGAGACAGAGACAAAGACAGAAACTGGGTTGATGAGGAAGGCACGAGAGAGATTGATAAGGGAGCAAAGGGAGTGAATCGTGGGCGGATAAAAAAGCAAACAAAGAGGAGAGAGAGAGAGAGAGAGAGAGAGAGAGAGGAGAGAGAGAGAGAGTCTAATGAGGCATAGTGGAGAGTGTACGGAAGGGTAGCATTCCGAGGAAAAAGGCACCAATTACTTGTAATTTTGAGTAGTGAGTTTTTTGCGTTTTGACCAGGTTCTTCTAATTTGCGGGAGAAAACGTGCGATAAATAAATAAATAGATAAATTAATAAATAAATTCATGAATAAATAGGTGAATAAATAAATAAGTGAATGAATAAAGCAATAACTTGATTAATAAATAAACAAATGAACAAAGAAATAAATAAACGGATAAATCGACGGATTAATTACTAGATGGATGAGTAAATAAGTATTGATATAATGAGTATCTTAATAACAAATGAGTAAATATCAAAACAGAACGAAGAAAAATCACATCAACGCCCTCAATCATAGTCAGCGTTTAGATAACAAAATAACACGAAAAAAAAAAAATCATCCCACATTCTCAGTCACAATTTATCCGACACCCTCAATCACAATTCATCCTACACCCTCAATCATAGTCAACCTTTTCAACAATGACAGCTATAAGAAAAATCACATCCACGCCCTCAATCACAGTCAACATTTAAACAACAAAGTAAAACGAAACAAAATTCATCCCACACCCTCAGTCACAGTCACTCTTTTCAACAATGACAGCTTTGACATCATAATCATTACCATCATCATCATCATCATCATCATCATATCATTAATGATATGGCAAAAATTGCATGACGCATTCCTATCCTACACTTTGTTTTGTTCGTAGAAAGATTTAACGTAAACCGTGGAATATTTTTTTTCCTTTCTGTGGAAAAACAGTTCAGAGAGAGAGAGAGAGAGAGAGAGAGGGATCATCTATTTTTACCTCCAGTCACTCCCTTTGTAAACTAATTATTCCCCCTAATTGAGTGTAAATTAGTTAAGGCTAACATCCAGAACCCTCTAAAGCTACCACGGAAGCCTACACGTTTGGTAGATTTCACTACATCGACGTTAGTGTTCGGTAGATTTCACTACATGGACGTTAGTGTTCAACAGGATGAAGCATGGGTTACAGAGGGCGGGAGTAAAGATGGGTGGGCGGAGATGGGTGGCAGGAGGTATAGGTGGGCGGAGATGGGCGGCAGGAGGTAGGCGTGGTCGAAAGGAAATCGTCTCTCGATAGATGTGTTGTTCAAAGAATGAAAGTGTTCATTAATTTACGTCAGTTTTGGGGATCCTGTTGAAAACGACCGAATGTTTTCACTATGGTTCTTTTTCTTTGTTGTTGTTGTTGAGGTTTGGTTCAGCAGGAAAAATGTTAGAGAGAGAGAGAGAGAGAGAAAGAGAGAGCTAAAGAAAGAGAGAGAAGAGAGAGAGAGAAGACTCAAGACTCAAATAATTCATTGTGTTTTAAGCATATAGTCCATTCACAATTGGGAAGGGGGGGGGGGGAGCGGAAATCAAAATCGATCATAACCGTTATGTAACTAAACACTATTCCTCGCAGCATGGAAGCCATATTATGGCAATGAGGCGTTTAACATGAAATAGATAACAATTATTATCAGTAAGTTACAGCTGTTGAGAGCAAAAGAGGCAGAGATATTTCAAGAAATTTGATTTGAAGGTCTTGATGTAGACAACGATGAAATAAATGCCGCTCGTTTTCAACTTGATAATCGGCACTCTCATTCCCACTCTTCCTCATCCCCCACCCCCATTCCCGCCCCCCCTCCCCCCCCCCCCCCCTCCCCTCCCCCCGAAAAAAAAAGGAAACAAAAACTCCGGAAGATTGCTATGCCGATACTGATGAAGAGGGAACACGTTCAATGCTTGCTGGGACATTACTACCTGAAAGCAGTTGATATCCATGTCATGAACATCCGTTTCCTTTCCGAAAACAGTTTTAAATAATTTGTAAAAGCTTTGTCTGTCAAAGGTCTTTAATGGTCCAGTTCCATTCTTGGAGAGAGAGAGAGAGAGAGAGAGAGAGAGAGAGAGAGAGAGAGAGAGAGAGAGAGAGAGAGTTTGATGTCAAATCTCGCGCCTCCACCGCCCCCCTCCACTCCTCTTCTACCACCTCCTTCCTCCCTTCCCCCCACCCAGCCTCCCCCTCTACTCCCCCTCCTATTAAAGAGAGAAAGAGAGACAAACAGACAGACAGACGGATAGACAGACAGACAGACAGAGGGGTACAGTACGTGCAGGGTCATACCATGTTAGAGGGCCAGGATGGCTTGCAAACCGACAGCCTCGTTATCACGGTCTATTCATCCTTCGGCGCTGACTGGTCTCCGTTCCTTCCTTCCTCCCTTCCTTGCCGAGCCTCCAGTTTGAAGTGCCCCTCCTCACCATTCTTTACTTTCTCACCGTGCTCGTCATGACGAGCAGCGAGGCAGCTCGTGGAGGAATGAGTCTGGAGGCAGCGGGCTGGAAGGAAAAGTTTGTTCGATGGAACTACCAGTCAAGGCGCTCGCGAAGTCAGGCTCCTCCTCCTCATTACAGGCTTGGCTTTTTCGCAGTTTTTGTTTTTGTGTCTATATTAGATTTCCTTCCCATTAAAGACTTTCTTCTTTCAAAATCTTTACTCTTTGTGTGTATTAGATTTACCACCCACCCAAGACTCCCTTCATAGGCTTACACAAGCAAGCAACCCACAATATTCTTCACGGGCTGTCGGAAAGTTGTGGCCCCTTCGCATGGTGAAATGTCACGAAGATCCAGTCAAAGCGTTTCCGACATAGTTAAATCGAGCAGAGAATGCAGGGAAGAAATTCACAGTTGGGTACGTCGATAATCCCCCGCACGTCCCCCTCCCCCCCCCCCCCCCCCCTCCCCCCCTCGATACTTGTCCAGCATGATACTTTCCTCAGCTGATATTCTTCCCCTACTTGTCGTCGCTTGATACTCTCCCTACTCGATGGTCCCCTTGTCCAATATTCCCCATGCTGGATATTGTTCCCCGCATGATACTCCCCCGCCCACAACAGTAAGAAGCTCGTGTTTTGGGGGAGAGAGCGGTACGAACGGCAAATTCAATCCAGTGCCACAGATGAAGACCTTACGCGTGCGCACACACAAAGACACAAGTGTCTTAGTTAAGCAGGAGTTAATTTGGGACAAGGGAGGGAGGGGGAGGGGGGTGTCGAACGCGAGGGGGAGGGGTATCGAGCAGGAGGAGTATTCAATACGGAGGAACATCGAACTGAACCGTGTAAGTCTCGTAATGTCGCCAATGGTTCATAACAAGGGTGTGATCGATAGCGTGTCAATTTTGGCTGGCTTTCTGAAGCGGAGACAGAACGAGGGATAAGAAATGCTCGATACGAAGAATGGGTCCTAATGACGGAGTCTGAGAAGGAGAAAGCAACTCAATGGACGAAGGCCTCCTCGGCAGCTGGTTTGAAAGGTAACTGCACAGAGAGGAATGAGGCTTTTCAGGGGAGGCAACTTATATTCATTATGATCGTAATTGATAATAGCCATAGATGAAATTTTAATTCAAATATGGGACTAGATTATGATTGTATAGTACAACAAATAACAGATAAGCATTTTGTCTTGATTCTGCGTAACAAAGTTGTATTTTGTGAGTACAGACATATTTCAAAATATGTAGTTATATATTGTGAGCCCATTGATAGAATTCAGAACTGTGTATAATTGACTGTGCTGAGCGGAGTGCTTGCACTATCGTCAAAAACATGTTGTCCATGAAAGGAGCGGCGTGAGGACGCAAAACTCATCCCTCACGCTGCACAGGAGTATTTACGATCCCATACCAGGCCTTCCTTCCTACAGTGATGTGTGAAAATCACTAATGGAGGACTCGAAACACCCACCCGTCCTATTGTCCAGGACCACTAAACCTCCTGGCGGGCAAGTGTAAATGCTCTCTCTCTGTCTTTGGGCAACCAGGTTTTGATTGCATCAGTAAAAGCCGTTTCTTCACAGTCGTCTTCAGTAGCGTGATTGCACTTCTCCACCTATTGGACAACCAGGTATTATTGACTATATCAGTAAGAGCCGTTACTTCACTTCACCTTCAGTACTGTCTGACTGCACTTCCCTTCAATGTTCTTCATTTTCACAACTCCTCGACCCTCCGCATCACTCTAACTCCTCCCTATCCTCCATCCTATTTCTCCACCCACTCCGAGTTGACTCGGAATGGAATCTTGGAAGAGTCTTGTCTCACTGACTAAAGCTGCGTTCTGTGAACGACAGACTGTTCCCTTTATTTCTCTGTCAGGCGACCGGTCCCACACGTGCAGAGCATGCTATCGTTGAATTTAGTCTGCTGTCTTGTCATTGCGCCACCGGTAGTTATTTTTGTTAACCGTCTTTTTTACCAAGGGAGAGCATGAGGAAATGACGGGGGACAAGTAGATCTTGTAATCTACATGTCCTTGGGATAACTAAAAGTATCTGGGAATTTCTGGCACTGTAATGGGTCGCATTAAAATGAAAGAATGAGCGATAACTAACTCAAACATCACGCGATGATGGCACTTCATGTTTTGTAGTAATGTACATATTCTTCCTTTGAAGACTTTTTTTTACTGTTTGGGGGGGGGGGGGGGGGGGAGGGGGGAGGGAGTTGTACACAAAATTGCTTTCAGAGACTCCCTTTGAAAGATAGCTCCACTAAAATCAAATCAATCTTAAAATCACATCTGTGTCGTGAATGCATTCATGCACTTCTTGTAGCAATGGGAAAGTTAGAAATGATCAAAGAGAAAAGAAAATGAAACCAACTTCAAGCAACGTGCTGTTGTTTGGTGCTACCTCGAGTTTTCGGACGACCTCATGGTTTCAAAAGCAGTGATGAGCATTACTTGCAAAGCGAGTGAAAAACGAAACGACGTAAAGCGAAAAGAATCCACCCCCAATAGGGCCGCCTGCTATGACTGCAGTGCAGGACTTTCAGAAAGCATTGGTGACTGTGTGCCTTCTGACTCCGAGTGCCACTGTGCCATTCTATTCAGAGATAGAAAACCAAATAAGTTTCGACTTGGATTTGTTTCTGGCCAAATTGGATCAAAAAGTGAATCAAAGCACCGGGGGGGGGGGGGGGGGGGGGGGGGGGGGGGGGGGGGGGGACATAGTTCAGATATCAATGTGTACTCCTGCATTCACGTAACAAAAAGCAAAGGGCAGGTGTCGGGCGAGACAACAAACGGCGGCATCTTTGGCTGGAAGTTTTTAGACACATGACCATGGTTGGACTGGTTGTATGTTGCCGAATGATGTTGACGAAAACAAAACCAAGGAGTTAAGAGGTGGGATGGGGGAGAGAAAAACCACACTGCAGTTACAACTGAAAGCCTCTAAAGACAGATTTCAAGGCGGTTGTTTTTTTGTTGTTGTTGTTGTTGTTGTTGTTTTTTTTCATCTTATGTTTTTTCGCTCTGATGAATTAAATACTATTCTTGAGCGGATTTACTACATGAGCTGCGAATCCGCGGCAGTGCTTCACCTCCGATTTATAGGAACTGGAGCAAGATGAAAGGAGAGAGCTAGAAAAGAAGACTGGAAGAGATGTGATGACAAGTGGGATTATAAGGGATAACGAAAGGGAGAAGGGAGAGGAGGCAGGGGTTGTGAGGTCGAAAGACAGGAAGCAAGTGGGAGAGGGGAAAAAAAAAAAGGGAGGGGGGGGGGGAGGAGGAGAGAGATAATAAGATGGTCGTCATCTTCCGACAACACTGTCTCTGTCGTCTTCCACCATGAGCGAGAAAGCCTTTGATGTTGGGAGCCCCTGTGCTGTGACGAGGTAGTGTCGACATGGCAGATTGGCTTGCCATCACTGTCGGCCCGACTTCTTCCGCCCAAGTCTCTGCGCTCCAGGCTGTCGGCTAAAGGCCCAGTGTTGGTGGTGAACTTCATACAGGCAGAAAGTAGGCCTACTGGGTGTCAAAGGTCCTTCACTTTGAGCAGCGGGATTGGGGAGGGAGTGCTAGACGGACAAATACATCCATACATCCTACCTTCTGTTTCTTTTCTTTCTCGCGTGCATGTAGGCGCATGCAATTATCAAGTAACGCCCCCCCCCCCTCACACACACAATGCCACACACTCCTTCTCACACACACACACACACAACACACACACACACACACACACACACACACACGCACACACACACACACACACATCAGAAGAGAAGAGAGAGAGAGAGAGAGAGAGAGAGAGAGAGAGAGAGAGAGAGAAGGGTGCAATACATGCACAGTCATGCTATGTTAGAGGGCCAGGATGGCTTGAAAACCGACAGCCTCATTATCATGTTCTCTTCATCCTTCGGTGCTGACTGCTTTCCGTTCCTTCCTTCCTCCCTTGCTTGTCAAGACAAACACCGCTGGACTTTCTATTTGAAGTGCCCAACACCATCCTTTAGGCTACCATTATTTCAAGTGACTGGAATCTCACCGTTCTTGTCATGACGAGCAGCAACACACCTCACAGAAGAATGAGTCAGGAGGCAGCGGGCTGCAAGGAAAAGTTTGTTCAATGGAACTACCAGTAAAGGCCCTCCAAAGTCAGACACCTTCCCGTAAAAGACTTGGCTTTTTGCAATTTAATTTTCGTGTCTGTATTACTTCCCATTAAAGACTTTCTACTTTTAAAGTCTACTCTTTGAATTAGATTTGCCACACCCTGAAGACTCCCTTTACAGACATACAAAGGAACAGAAGTAAGGAACCCACTGTATTCTTCACGTGCTGTCGGAAACTTGTGGCCCTTTGCAAGCCGAACAGGCCATATCAGGAAGATCTAGTCGAAGCATTTCCAAGACAGATAGCCTGAAAATGCAGGGAAGAAATTCCCAGTTGGGTACTTAGATAATCCCCATGCTCAATACTTAACCAGCCTGAAACCCCCTTCCTCCGTTTAATATTCCCCCTGCTTGATGCTCTATCTGCTCAGTAGCCCCCTGTCCACTATTCCCCTTACTTGACATTACCCTGTTCAGTATTTCTCCACTTGATAAGATTATTACCGAAAGAAACTCTTGCACTGGATGAGGGGGTATGAAAGGAAATTTTTCCATACAGACTACATACGTGAGCACGCACAAAGACACACATGCCTTGAGCAAGCAGGGGGAGTATCGGGCAGGGAAAGTATCAGACCATTTTTCAGCCCAACCCCGACAGGGTGGCCAAATGCCAAACCAAAAATACGATTTTCCAGGCCTCGGTTATTACAGTCCTGCAGCGCTCTATCGCCAGCTGCTCCAAATCCCCAGGAGCCATTCCCAGATTACACAGGCTAGACCCGCCATCACCCATACAGCTGGATGGTTGACTGTGCCGCCTGTCGCTGACATCTCACATCAGTGTCTGTTGAGAGAGATCTGCTGTCTGTATCCCTTGGCACTGTCTGTTATGACACTTCACAAAAAAGTGTGTGTCTCAGCTTTTTTCAGCTTAATTTGAATTATAGACAGTTTTGAATTTCATCTATCAAGGGGGTCGCAATATACAACTACACACTTTAATATATTTCTTTCTTCAATATACTCACAAAATATAGCTTTGTTTATGGAATAAATACAAAATGTTTATTAATGTATTATTTGTTTTAATATAGACTATGACGAACAAAGGGAGTATCTAACCCCAGTAGTGGCTGTCTGCTATGACTGCAGTGCAGGCTTGCAGGACCTTTGGGAAGCTGCGTGTTGTATCTGCCCCAACAGTGGCTGTCTGCTATGACTGCAGTGCAGGCTTGACGGACTTTTGGGAAGCTGCATGTTGCTTTGAGGACTGTGTCTTCTGACTTGGATTGTGACGCTGCCACTCTATTCGGAGACAGAAAACCAAAGATGGTTCGAATTGTAATATTTTCTGACCAAATTAGTTCCACAGCAAAAACGAATCAAAGCACAGAGAGGGAACATAGTTCAGATATCGACGTGTTCTTCTGCATTTACATTACAAAAAGCAAAGGGCAGGTGTCAGGCGAGACAACAAATGGCGGCACCTTTGGCTGGAACTTTATTGACACATGACCATGGTTGGACTGGCTGTATGTTGCCGAAAGATGTTGACAAAAACAAAACCAAGTAGTTAAGAAGAAGAGGTGGGGTGGAAAAGAAAAATAAAAATACAATTATAACTGAAAGCCTCTAAAGAGATATTTCAAGGCAGTGGGTTTTTCGTTTGTTTTTTTTTTATCTAATATTTTGCTGTCAGGAATTAAATACTATTCTTGAGCGGATTTACCACATGAGCTGCGAA
>CM065723.1:80795812-80800812 GCA_033310375.1 Conus canariensis
ACTCATTCTTTCATTGGGAAGAAGGGGGGGAGAAATGCAGGGGGGAAGGAGCAAGAATAAGCCCATTCTCTCTTTCTCTCTTTCTCTCTTTCTCTCTCTCTCTCTCTCTGTCTCTGTCTCTCTCTCTTCCTCTCTCTCTCTCCCTCTCTCTCTCTCTCTTTCCTCTCTCCCTCCCTCTCTCTCTCTCCCTTCTCTCTCTCTCTCCCCTCTCTCTCTCTCCGCCCCTCACTCTCTTTCTCTATCCACCCCAGCACCTTTCCCCTCCCTTCCCACCATCTGTCTCTCTCTCTCTCTCTTCTCTCTCTCTCTCTCTCTCTCTCTCTCTCTCTCTCTCTCTCTCTCTCTCTCTGTCTCTCTTTGTCTCGTCTTTCTCTCTCTGTCTCTCTCTGTCTCTGTCTCTGACTCACATGCCTGTTGTATTTTCTGTTGTTTTTCCTAACGTAGATATGGTTGAAGATAACACTGTTTACAATCAGGTCATTGAAAAGTTTGTGTGGAACAGTGATAATAGCCAATTATTTCAAGATAATTTGTTGTCAGAAACTGCTAGTATAAGATTTAATATAGCTATGACTTTGATTGATGTTGACATAAACAGAGCGCTGGATGAGTTTAATGAATGTATGAGAGGATGTGCGGAATGTATGAAAAAACGTTTTTATGTTAATAAAACTGATAAAAAGGATGACTGGTTCGACCAGGAATGTAAAGCAAGTAAAAGAAATGTTCGAAAGTTGCTACGTCATTATAACAGACGTCCAGCAGACAATATAGCCTGCTCCGAATATACAATAGCAAGACGTGAATATAAAAACTTGTTGAAAAGAAAAGAAAAGCTCTTTAATAAGGTGCTGTTGGATAGACTTGAGAGTTCCATACGTAATCAAAGAGAGTTCTGGGATAATGTACATAAACTGTCCTTTAAAAGAAAACAACCAAGAAATAGCATTAATGTTGAGACCTGGTTTAATCATTTTAAATCATTATTAGAAAAAGAAACATTGGATTGTAATACGAACGAAAGCTTAGGTGAGCATGATGATGTTGATGGTTTCATGAATCGTCCAATTTCGGTGGAAGAAGTGTTATACGCTTTCAGAAAGTTGAAAAATCGCAAAGCAGCTGGACCTGATGGTATTATTAGTGAATTATACAAGAATTCTTGTGATTACATGCTCCAGTTCTTCTTAAAATTATTTAACACACTGTTTGATAAGGGTATCTTTCCTCGAGATTGGAGTGAATCTATAGTTTTACCATTGTTTAAGAAAGGTAATGTGAATAATCCCAACAATTACAGAGGTATATCCCTTAGTGATATTAGTAGTAAATTATATAGTACAATTATTAATGTTAGATTGCAGGAATGGGTAACTGAACATAATATCACAGGTGAGCATCAAGCTGGTTTTAAAAAGGGATATTCAACTATAGATCACATGTTTACTTTGTTAGCCTTGATACAAAAACAATTTTCATTTAATCGTAAACTGTATGTAGCATTCATAGATTTTGAGAAGGCATTTGATTCTATAAATAGAAATTTGCTTTGGCCAATCTTGATAAAAAATGGTGTAAGAGGTAAATTGTACAAGTGTATTAGGAGCATGTATGATAACGTTAAATGTAGGGTTAGGTGTGGCTCTCAACTGACTAAATATATTAACTGTACTGCTGGTGTGAAGCAGGGTGATGTGTGCAGCCCCATATTATTCTCATTGTTTATAAATGAACTGGCCCTAGAAGTATTGAATAATGGTAGGCATGGTGCCATGTTTTCTTATGATGCATTTGAGTTGTTTATTCTTTTACTGGCAGATGATATTGTTCTATTGTCTGAAACCATCATTGGCCTTCAGACCCAGCTTAATAACTTAAGAAATTCAGCACTGGCACTTCAGTTGAACGTTAATATGGAAAAAAGTAACATCATAGTGTTTTGGAAAGGTGGTTTTTTGGGTGCGAGAGAAAAATGGACTTATAATGGTGTTTTAATCCCGGTAGTAAACGTGTATAAATACTTAGGGATTTTGTTTTCCACTCGTTTAAGCTTTACTGCTGCTTGCAAGGATCTTGCTAGTAGAGCAAAAAGGGGTCTGCTTGGCATCATGAAAAAGTTATCGTCAATCAATAACAATTCGTTGACATTATTTGTTAAAATATTTGATTGTCATGTGCAACCTGCTGTACAGTATGGCTCGGAACTGTGGGGACTCAACAGAGCTGCTTTATTTTCTGAATCTGTGCACTTATTTGCTTTAAAGAAATTTTTGGGTGTAAGCATGTGTACACCCAATGATTTAGTTTATGGTGAAACCAATAGATATCCCTTATATTTAAATTCTGCTGTTCAGTGTATTCGTTTTTGGTTTAATTTGCTTCAAATGGACGAGTGTCGCTTACCTCGTAAAGCATATAATATGTTGTTTGAATTAGATAAGAAAGGAAAGCAAACTTGGGTATCGGATGTACGCACATGTTTATACGAATATGGTTTTGGAGAAGTATGGATGAATCAGGGCGTTGGCAATGTTAAGGGATTTATATGTGTTTTTCGTCAACGTCTAATTGATTGCAGGTGGCAAAGATGGCATGATCATGTTCAAAACAGTGAAAGATTTAATATGTTTAGGATGTTTTGTAATACACATGAAATAAAAACACACCTTTTGTTGAATATGGATAGTCATTTGAAATATATAACAACGAGATTTAGGATGGGGATTTCAGAGATAGCGGTGCATCATTATAGATACAGAGAACACAACGAAGCAAATCTGATATGTTGTTTATGCAAAAATTCTAAGGAAGATGAAGGACATTTTGTTTTATGCTGCCCAGCTCTTAGTAAAATTAGAGAAAAGTTTATTCCCAGCAAATATTATCAATGCCCTTGTGTCTTTAAACTCTGCTTGTTGATGGCATCCTCTAAACACAGTGATGTTAGGAATTTATCGCTTTTCTTGTATAAAGCTTTTAAGTTCAGAGAAATTATGACCTCGTAATCGTGTATTTCAAATGTCCTATTTCATGAACAAGTTCATTGTTGATGTCTTGTGTTTACTCACCCCCTTCATAAGGGGCTATGGCCTAATGAATAAACCATTCGCATTCGCATTCTCTGTCTCTGTCTCTCTCTTTCGGTCTCTGTCTCTCTCTTTCTCTGTCTTTCTCATTGTCTCTATCTCTCTCTCTGTCTCTTTCTGTCTCTCTCTCTCTCTCTGTGTCTCTCTGTCTGTCTGTCTGTCTGTCTGTCTGTCTGTCTCTCTCCACCCCTCACTCTTTCTCTCTCCACCCCAGTACCTTTCCCCTCCCTTCCCACCATTTCTGTCTTTCTCACTCTCTCTCTCTCTCACTCTCTCTCTCTCACTCTCTCTCTCTCTCTTGCCGACTCTCTCTCTCTCTCTCTCTCTCTCTCTCTCTCTCTCTCTCTCTCTCTCTCTCTCTCTCTCTCTCTACACACCATATTTCTGACACAGAATTAATTTTACCTGGTTATAACTTTGTTCGAAATGACCCTTCCAGACCAAGAGAAACAGGTTTACTTGTTTATGTTCACGAATCTATTAAATTTAATCGAGCCGCTTCGCTCGAAAAATATCATATAGAATCACTATGGATAGAGTTACAGTTTAAAACTTCCAAACCGATTCTCTTAGGCTTTATTTACAGAAACCCAGCAGAACATGCTGACTGGATAGATAACTTTACTCTAATGATGGAGGAGGCGTCCTTACTCTCAAACGAAATTATTCTACTGGGTGATTTTAACATTGATCTTTTGAAAGCGAACAAATCCTGGATTCAAACCTACACTTCTTTTAATCTGACTCAGTTAATCGATAAGCCAACACGAATCACTGCTACTTCCCAAACTCTCATTGACCATGTTTACACATCTTCTGTACGTACCATAATAGAAATATGTTCACCAGTTTTTGGATGCAGCGATCACTCCCCTGTCTGTTTTACTTGGTCTAAACGAGGCGTTAAAATCCCCCTAAATCATCACAAGTATATTACGTACAGGAACTTTTCAGGCTTTGATAAAGACTTGTTCCTTACAGATCTGATGAATTCCTCACTTTCCTCTGTGTATCAGTTCACAAATCCCGATGAAGCCTTAGAAGTTTGGTATCACACTTTTCTCAATGTTTACAATAAGCACGCTCCATTAAAAACAATTCGTGTCAAAAGTACCCCTAAAAAGCCTTGGATAACAAGTGATATAGAAAAATCCATGGATTTAAGAGACTCACTTCTAGCATCAGGTAATCGTATAGAATTTATGAAACAAAGAAATCTTGTTAACTATTTAAAACGCTCAGCCAAAAAGAAATATTTTAAAGATCTTATTTACTCTAAAACAGACAACCGATCAGTTTGGAAGGCTATCAATCAGCTTAGCAATAAAAATTCTAACGCTCGTGCTACAACACCGAAAGATGTATCAGTTGAAATGTTGAATACACACTTCTGCAATGTTGCCAATTTCACCATAAAAAGAAACAGATCCTCACAAAACGATTTAGATGTTCTTCTGAATTTTTGTCAATCCAAAAATATCACAACATGTCTAGATATTCCGTTGTTATGTGTACACGAAGTATGTAATGCTCTTACTCACTTAAAGCAAAGTAGTACTACTGGCCTTGATGGCATTGACGGAAAGATTCTCAAACTGTCAGCCCCTGTAATTGCTGAAACACTTACTTATATATACAATCTCTGCATTTATAAAAATCAGTTCCCCAAGGCTTTTAAAATTGCAAGAATAATGCCGATCTATAAAACAGGTGATCACACCGATCCGTCTAACTACAGGCCCATTTCTATTTTGTCTGTACTGTCTAAACCATTGGAAAACCATCTAAATAAACATATTCTCGATCACTTCAATTCTTTCAATTTATTTCATCAAGACCAATCCGGTTTTAGGGCTAATCACTCGTGCCAAACAGCACTGACAAACCTAGTTGATCAATGGCTTACTAATATAA
>CM065723.1:80808312-80845812 GCA_033310375.1 Conus canariensis
GCACTGCATTTCACTGTACTATACCTACACTGCACTGCAATACACTACACTACCCTGCACTGCATTTCACTAAACTTACTACACTGCACTGCAATACACTACACTACCCTGCACTGCATTTCACTATACTATACTACACTGCACTGCATACACTACACTACCTGCACTGCTTTCACTATACTATACTACACTGCACTGCAATACACTACACTACCCTGCACTGCTATTTCACTAAACTGTTACTACACTGCACTGCATACACTCCCACTACCTGCATGCATTTCACTGACTATACACACACTGCAGCTGCATACACTACACTACGCACTGACACTAAACTGTTCCACACTGCACTGCACTGCACACTACACTACACTGCACTGGCACTTCACTGCAATATCACTACACTGCACAACACACCACACTACACTGCACTGTCGCTACACTTAACTTGCATTGCATACTCTGCACCACTGACCATCACTACACTGCACTGCACACTACATGCTGCTACACTACCCACACACTACACTGCACTGTGCATACATTAACTGCATTGCACTACTCTGCACACCCACACTACACTGCACTGACTAACTGCACCAACCACCTACACTGCACTGTCTACACTACTGCATGCACCTCTGCACCACACACACTACTGCACTGCACTCTGCACCATCACCACTCACATCACACACTGCACTACTCTGCACCACCACCACACCACAACTGCACTACTCTGCACCACACCACCACACTGCACTACTGCACTACTCCCACACACACCACAACCACACTGCACTACTCTGCACCACACACACACCACACCACACTACTCTGCCCCACACACCACACCACCACCACACCGCACTACTCTGCACCACACCACATCACACCACACAGCACTACTCTGCACCACACCACACCACACTGCACTACTCTGCACCACACCACACCACACCGCACTGCACTACTCTGCACCACACCACACCAGACCACACTGCACTACTCTGCACCACACCACACCACACTGCACTACTCTGCACCACACCACACCACACTGCACTACTCTGCACCACACCACACCACACTGCACTACTCTGCACCACACCACACCACACCACACTGCACTACTCTGCACCACACCACACCACACTGCACTACTCTGCACCACACACCACACCACACCACACTGCACTACTCTGCACCACACCACACCACACTGCACTACTCTGCACCACACCACACCACACCACACTGCACTACTCTGCACCACACCACACCACACTGCACTACTCTGCACCACACCACACCACACCACACTGCACTACTCTGCACCACACCACACCACACTGCACTACTCTGCACCACACCACACCACACCACACTGCACTACTCTGCACCACACCACACCACACTGCACTACTCTGCACCACACCACACCAGACCACATTGCACTACTCTGCACCACACCACACCACACTGCACTACTCTGCACCACACCACACCACACTGCACTACTCTGCACCACACCACACCACACTGCACTACTCTGCACCACACCACACCACACCACACTGCACTACTCTGCACCACACCACACCACACTGCACTACTCTGCACCACACCACACTGCACCACACCGCACTGCACTGCACTATTCTGCACCACACCACACCACACCACACTGCACTGCTCTGCACCACACCACACTGCACCACACCGCACTGCACTGCACTATTCTGCACCACACCGCACTGCACTCCACTACTCTGCACCACACCACACCACACCATACTGCACTACTCTGCACCACACCACACTGCACTCCACTACTCTGCACCACACCACACCACACTGCACTACTCTGCACCACACCACACTGCACCACACCGCACTGCACTGCACTACTCTGCACCACACCGCACTGCACTCCACTACTCTGCACCACACCACACCACACCATACTGCACTACTCTGCACCACACCACACTGCACTCCACTACTCTGCACCACACCACACCACACTGCACTACTCTGCACCACACCACACTGCACCACACCGCACTGCACTGCACTACTCTGCACCACACCGCACTGCAATCCACTACTCTGCACCACACCACACCACACCATACTGCACTACTCTGCACCACACCACACTGCACTCCACTACTCTGCACCACACCATACTGCACTACTCTGCACCACACCACACTGCACTGCACTACTCTGCACCACACCACACTGCACTACTCTGCACTACACCACACCGCACTGCACTGCACTACTCTGCACCACACCACACACCACACCACACTGCACTACTCTGCACCACACCACACCACACTGCACTCCACTACTCTGCACCACACCACACTGCACTGCACTTCACTGTGCTACACTGCAAAGCGCAGTACATAGCACGGCACTGCACTGCAGGGCGAAAAACGGTGCTACACCACACTGCACAGCGCTGCACTGCATTGCACTACGCTTGACGACACTCCACTACACAGCACTACATTGCACGACACTGCAGTACACGACAACAGAACTCAATCTAACACGATAACAGTTTCGCAATGCGAATGGGAGGAGAGCCAGGGTTGGGGGGTTGTCACACTGACTCTCTTAGCGTACACACTCCCGCCTGCTGCAATCCCTCTTTCTGCAGCGTGTTTGACCCTGCATGGCTGCCTGTATGCTCCCCTCCACAGGTGGACCTGGGCTGGTACAGCCACGGGGAGCAGCTGGAGCACTGGTACGAGATCATGGAGCACCCGCACCGTGCCGCCGATGTCTGGCACCCCATCATCAAGACCGGCAAGATTGCCTCCTGATCGACCCGCTGGCCCAACGCTCGGTCTGGCATCGGGCCGCTGTCGTAGCCAGAGAGAAGGGAGAAGAGGAGGGAAGGGGTGAAGGGAGGGGAGAGGGCGGAGCTGACAGTTTGATAGGTCGTTTGGAAGAAGAAGAAGAAGAAGAAGAAGAAGAAGAAGAAGGAGAAGAAGAAAATGATGATGATGATGATGATGATGATGATGAAGGTGTTGATGATGATGATGAAGATGATGATGATGATGAAGGTGATGATGAAGCTGCTGCTGATCATGATGACGATGACGTGAAACAAAAAGAAACAAAAGACATAACAAGGCGTAAAAAAGAAAGCGCAGTTACATCATGCCATCATCAAATATTAAGACAATGACTTTATTGTCCACAGGGTAGCTAACATGTGTAAAATATGAAGTTGAGTATGTGGTCTAAGCCTTGGCTTGTTCTGCTCACAGTTCTTATTATTACCGCAATATTTTGTGAAAAACGTTTTATTTACACTAGCCATGAACATCGGATGATAGGCTTCCTGAGTACATCATAAGTTTCCTTCCCAAAATACCACCACCTTCGGTGTAGTCAGACAAATTCAGATCTATTTCCTAAAACAATAGCTTGGAGACTTATTTTCCTCTGAAATGTGGCGTTGGGAACTGAAGCAGTCGACACAGTCTAATTTGCATTTTCTGCGGTGTGTTCATCACTCTATAATAACATATTTCTCTCTCCTGGCTGTTATTATTTGTCGATGACGTCAAAACATTACAGCATTTCCACCACATGTTTTGCTCCGATAATGTTTGTTGTTTTTCTTCATGCCCAGTAGTTCTATGCCAGATCGAAGTCACAAACGAAGGTCCCAAAATGGTATTTGTGATTATTGTTGCTGGCCCAACAGTGATTTCCCAGATGTACCGAGCAAGGTTGTGCATTACAGATTCATTTGATCATTTGTTTGTCGGTTTGTATCCCCTCGACGTGTAGCGCCAAGCCAGAATTTCTCGTCCATCCAACTAGTTAGTTTTGTTTCAATCTCTACGTTGCCCTGGCGTTTGACGCCATTCCGTGACTTCTCGTCCAACTCTCGCTGGTCTCGAGGTCATGTGAAGAACATGCGTAGTGAATGATGACGCTTAATGTGTTATCTGAGTGGGATCTTCTTGATCACGAACTGTTAAATCTCTGTAGTGTTAACTGGTGTGATGATTGTTATGGTAGATTAGATAGATATGGCCGTCATCTAGATGATGACTACCTGATTCTGACAGTCTATAATGATGTGACGATTATGATAATGAAAATGACGACGAAAATGATGACAATGATGATGGTGATGATGATTAGTGTGTGTGTGTGTGTGTGTGTGTGTGTGTGTGTGTGTGTGTGGTGTGTGCGCGCGCGCGCGCGCGGCCGCATGCGTGAAGTGTGTGTACGTGTGTGCGCGCGCGCAAGCGCGCCAGTGAATTGTCAGAACAACGAAAAGGTAATCTGACAATAAATGGATTCTGACTTTATTTGTATGCAGAAATTTATTAGTTAAACACTGAAAACGGTACCACATTTATTCATTGGTTATTCGTTTTTAAGTTTGTCTATTCATTTATTTCTTTGTTTATCCAGTTTAGAAAGGGAATTAATCAATGAATACAAGAAAAGTTTTAAAAGCAATTCATTTCAATGCCTCAAACACACACACACACCACACACACACACACACACACACACACACACACACACACAGAGAAGAAGAGAGAGAGAGAGAGAGAGAGAGAGAGAGAGAGAGAGAGAGAGAGAGGAACGCATAGGAAATCTCCCAGTACTTGTTAATTTATTTCGCAAGTAAGCGACCAGCGTTGTTTTGGGGGGTTTTGTTGTTGTTGTTTTAAAATGTTTAAATCATCATTGTTGTTAATTAACTGAGGTTTTAAAGCAAAGCAGATGGGTCATTTGTTTTCTGACTCTTGATCTCTGACCCCGTAGTCAGTTTGACACGTGATTCCTTTGGTATCTTGCGATTGTTGACAATGCTAATGAGCTGGTTTTCCTTTGGGTAAACATAATTATCATTGACATTGGTATTTTGTTTTCTTGGCTGGTATCTACAAGTTGTTGACATAGGTGATGTGCTTGTTTCCTTGGGGCTATATACACGTTGTTGACATTGGTAACGTGCTTGTGTCCATGGGGTGCGATACAAACTGTTGACATTGGATATGCGTTGGTTTCCTTGTGGTCCATATGGATCATTGACATGGGTTAGCCTATATGCTTGTTTCCTTTTGTGATTGCTGATTCTGTACGTCTATGTTTCGTTGTTATCTCGGTGACTGTTGATTTAAAAAAAAAAAAAAAAACATTGTTATGTTTTGGCGTAGGCCAGAAATGGGAAAAAGGGAAAAGGAAGTGAGGAGGAGAACGTGAACGGTTGGGGAAGGGGAAGTAGAAGGGAAGTGAAATGGACAACAATGGCAAAAAAACATGCCAACCGCTATACTTTGTAGGCATCATGGCACGACTAGATATTTGTAATTGGCAGGAGTGACTGAACAGCAAATATACTCTCTATCTGTCTGTCTGTCTGTCTGTCTGTCTGTCTGTCTGTCTGTCTCTCTCTCTCTCTCTCTCTCTCTCTCTCTCTCTCTCTCCTCTCTCTCTTTTAAGTGTACAACAAAGTCTGTCTTTGTTCCAATAGGGAAGCCGAAATTGTTCCAATAGGGAAGCCGAAATTGTTCCAATAGGAAAGCCGAAATTGTTCCAATAGGAAAGCCGAAATTGTTCCAATAGGGGAAAAGCTCCTATGCCTGTAAATGGTCCTTGAGGATGGAATGTGATAGTATGATGGGTTGGACTGACGGGCACTGCACTTCTGGCGTCTGAAAGTGGGGAGGTGCGTTGGACTGATCGGTGTCAACCCTTGGTGAAACTTGTGGGAGGCAGTGACTCTTGCTGCTCTTCTCCTTGTAGCCAGGTTAGCAAGTTCAGTATATGCAGCATCTCCTCTACATTGGATGTCTGGAGAAATCCGTTAGAGACTCGGCACGTGCACGAGGTTGCATCTTCTCTCTCTCTCTCTCTCTCTCTCTCTCTCTCTCTCTCTCTCTCTCTCTCTCTCTCTCTCTCTCTCTCTGGTTGTTGATAGGCCTATCGTCCACCTGGGTGGGATCCCACACTGGACTAGGCATGGTTTACAACAAGGCACACCAGAGCCTTGTAGGCAGACTGTTTCAAGGTCTTGTTCGGAATGTTAATGTTCCCCCACGATGGAGCCCAACGCTGTGTTTGCCTAGGCAGTGATGCTTTCAATGTGCGGTCCGCACTATAGATCATTGCTGAAGCTGACACATCATAACAATGTAAAGCTTTATGTGGACGTTTTATTCACGTTAAATTACATGTGGTTTGAACATGTTTAACCAAAAATGATAGGCCTATAGCAGCCGGTATGAGCCTTCGAGGAGAGTGTGGGTTACGGCGCCTGATACTACACTGATACTACCAGAACGACGAGCAGAAAGCGGAGCAGTTGAAATTGCTGTGTTTATGCTGGGGCCAACGGGACTGGAACGCGCCACGTACCAAGACCTCTGTGGTTGACAACTGAACCGGTCAAGCATTGCTAATGTGTTGGCGTGTTCATTTGGCTTTCGTTGGACATTAAGGTTTTTTGGCGTCAGTTTCAGTGGGAATTGGATCATGGTAAGTAATTAGGATCGAATAGGTAAAAGCATCCACCTTCAACCGTTTTACTGGCGTGATTGGGTGACTCCTTTGCAAGTCCGTTTGTGATTCGGGTTTGCACTGTTCTTCCCATCCACGCTATGGCTAAACCGTTCATTAAAAAAAAAAAAAAACTTAAGTGATTCGTCTAGTAATTCACCTGAACTGCTGCTATGTGTTGTTTGTTGGCTCTGGGAACGCAGGCACATATGATTGATGGAGGGGTGTGGGGAGGTCGAAGAGAGAGAGAGAGAGAGAGAGAGAGAGAGAGAGAGGAGAGAGAGAGAGAGAGAGAGAGAGATTCATATTTGTGTGTTTGATGCTGCGCTAATTTATTCTCGTGTTAGGCTGTGCTGATACAGTGAATTCCCTGTAATCTGACTCTGTCCGAATGAACATATATTTTGAGTTGTATTTGGGCACGTTCTGATAACCCCGGGATAACCGGGCTCACACGAATATTCGTTCTCTTTGATTGTGTTGCTGACCAGATCCATACCCTTATGTGATTTGGCCACCCCCAGATATCCCCACAGTTCTTGAAGTATCTAAGTCATTTGATGATGTGAAATATTTTCCACATTGTTTGTTCATGTACGGATTGTTCTCATGTGGCAGTGTTCTCAGTGGGCCCAACCCTCGTGACAATTTTTCTGACTATTGTACAAACTGTCCCCCATTGTGACTTGGCTCTGTATGAGCGCTTGTTTAAATTGTACAGTTTATTGCGTTTGACGGTACATCTGCTCCTGTTATAATTTGACAGGGTTCTTATGCTCAGTGGATCTCTTCGAATGTTACGAACCGCACTTTAAGGCTTTGAATCCCTTAGAAAATGGACAATATCAACCATTGTTGAGGACACCTTGCTTTTCGGGGAAAGGGGGGATGGGGAGGGGTCGTTTCACTGTTTTCAAAGCAGGATCATGGGAACGGTTTCTTTGGCAGCATGAGAAAGACCCTTATTAAAGTTAAAAAGTTGATAGAAATCTCAACAACGTACCTACAGCACTCAAATGATCTAAGGGAGGTAAAACATGCAGCTGTCAAGACATTCAAGGGAAGTAATTGGGAAGAAGTTTGGCTTCGAGATATACGGTTGGAACTTTGCTTTGGGTGCATTCTTTCGTTAAAAAAAAAAAGAAAAGAAAAAAAGTGCTTTAAGTATTTAGCCCCACCCGTCCGTTGTATGTCCTCGAGAATCTTATCCTTGAAATCTTGTTGAATTTCTCCTACAATTTCCTGCGTGCGGAAACTCTGTCCCTGTGATGAAATGCACTGTTCTAAGTTGGAAGCTTGTTTGAGAGCTCAAGTTAACATTTTGCCCGAGGATGTTATTCACTACGAATTATTAACATCACGTTTGATGAATGGTTTGATTGTATATGGTATAAAGATTAGATATTGTACAAAATGTGTGAAAAAAAAAAAGTTATATTTTATTGTGTAAAGACATGTCAGATCCTCATCAAAATCACCATAATCATGATCCCCCAGTTTGTCACCGTCGGGTGTTCAGGACTGAGACGACTTCATTTTCTGTTCTTGGTAGCAGTAGCAAAAAAAAAAAAAGTCGTCAGTGGTGGTGGTGGTGGTGACAGTGGTAGTACTAACAGCAGTGGTAGTAGAAGTATAGTTGTAGTAGTGGTAATAGCACCAGAAGAAATAGAGTAGTAGTGTCTTGTTTTTGCTGTCTGCAAATGTATGGCGTGTGTATGGTTTTGTTTTAGTTGTCACTGAACATCCCCCCCCCCCTCCCCTCGCTCAAAAAAAAAAAATCTGCCCTCCTTAAACCCAATCCCACGTACCGCTCCCTTGCCACACCTCCCGACCCTTTCTGCATACACGCCTGTCCTCCCTTCACACACCCCCCCCCTCCCCACTCCATTCCTCTTTTCTGATTACGGCTATTTGCTTTTAATACAGTTCTTTTTTTCGTCTAAGGTTTATCAATCTTTTGGGAAGAATTTTAAGAAGAACACTTGATCGTCTTAATCATTGCACATTTGTGTTAGATGAATGTTTTGGGGTTCCTTTATTATCATTATTATTATTATCATCATTATTATTATCATTGTTTTTTTTCTTTTTGTTTTGTTTTTGGTCTTTTGTTAGCAAATGGTTTTCTTTCTGATGTGGGTGTCTGCCCTGAAAGGGCCTCAGTGTCGGCTTGCTGTGAATTGCCTGTCTGCCAGTGATGATAACCACACTTGAAGCAGTTGCAGTGCTATGAATATTTCATAAACAGTCATCATGAACACCAAGACATTATCATTCTTCATTGGATTCAGAACTGCTATATCTTTTCAATCAGGATAATGTGCTCTTTTGCCCTCCATTTCACACACTATTTTGAAAAAAAAAAAAATGATTGAACAATGTGAGAAGTCATTCATAAATTTCTTGTACATAATGTGCTGTGTCAAGTGTTTAATTAGATTATTGGATCTTCATGCTTCATTCTTTGTGGTAATTTGATCCTTTAGGACATTATGTTTGAAGAAATTTGCATATAATATTTGCTCACATCTGTTCAGATTTTAGAGTCTGCCTGTATATACATAATATGTTAGTATGCATACAGTATGTTTGCTATGCATGAACAGTGTGTGCGTGTGTGTGTGTGCGTGCGTGCGTGCGTGCGCGCGCGCGCGCGTGTGCGTGCATGTGTGTGTGTGTGTGATGGATACATATACACAGAGAGAAAGACTTATGTTATGGCTGACCCCCTGTTAGAAACAACTGGCTTGTTGAAATATAAGGTCAGTGAAATGATATTTTCATAGGAATAGCTATAATGTGAGCTTTTTAAGTTAGATATTTCAATGCTTGAACAGCTGTCTCTTGGGTATTTGTAGTATCCAGCTGCTTCATATTTTGCTGATGCTAATGTGTTTGTACATGCACATATAGATACACACCTACCCACACATACACATATGGACACACACACACATACACACACACACGCATACAAACACGCACACATACACACACACAATTTCATGATTTTGCCCTGGTAAATATTGTGTGTTGTGAAATTCAAGCTGCTCTTTTGTGGTGTACTGTTCCATCAATGGTGGTTTTTTTTTCCTCTTCTTCTTATTATCCTTGCATCTTTCCCACATCACTCATTCCAGCTCCCCTTCAAACACCTGTACCAATAACTGTCCTGTCACAGTCCCACCACCAATGGTCCACAGGATGCCTTTAATATCATGTTGTGGCAAGGTAACTCACAATTAGGGACAGCATGCTGCTGCTGCTGAGAACTTGAGTGGTGTTGGTTGGTGCCTGTTGTGGTGCAACATAGGCACGACACTTCAGGCCCCTAGCCAAGGAAAACAAAAAAGGCTGGTGGTCTTGGAACGACTACATTCATCCAGAGAAATTCCCATGGAGTTGCAGAAACTGAAGTTTTCAACACACACTGCCAAAAGGCAACCCTTGTCACCCCCTCCACCCCTCCCATTTCTGTTCCACTTCCCCTTGTCTTCTGTGCCTGTGCGTCTTGATGACTTGTCTAAGCAAGATATGTTTAATACTGGGCTGGAAACAACATGAGACTTACAATATTGTGCATGATTTCAGAGTATGACTGTATGAACATATAATCCATTGATATTTCATTGTGCTCGAAGATGTTACAAAGCACTATGGAACTGTTAATTATTATAAGAATTATTATTAGTTTGTCGTTTTAATATGCTTATTATTATCATCATCATTTTTTATTATTTCTATCAACAATCTCACTTATTTCCTTGTAAATATTCCAAATTCATGAATGGGCCTTGGGTCTCAGATGTTTATGCCAGTATGCATTTGTATGAACATGTATGTGCACACTATTGTATGGCTCTTTGTGTGAGCAAAGTATATCCCAAACCTGGAGCAAACTCAAACAAGCATGGATCAGTTGACTTATCTTTTATTTCTATGGGTCACCTTCAGAGACTGTAAGTCAAAGCTATTTCAAAGTCAAACATGCCATATATTCACTTGTTACTGTCAAGATTGGCAGTCTTTTTTTCTCACTCTAAATTGGATGACAGTACAATACTCTCAATTTCTGCATTGCCAGACAGAACAGTAACAGCAGTCTGTCTTGTAAGTGCTAGCCATTGCACAACAGTTAACTTCATTTCTACACCAAACGATTCAAACTAAAAATTTACAGTTAATGCCGGTATGAAATAAAAATGTCAATTTACTTAATTACTGAACAGCTAAGACATGTTGGAAAAGATTGAGTTGCATGCATTTTTGAAAAATCTTACAAAAAAAAAAAAAAGACATCAACAAAAAACCTTCAAATGAAACATTCCTTTCTGTCAAATAAAAGTTAATGCATACCTTATAAACTCAACATTTGACAAAAATGAGCCGTGTGCTCTATGCAGCTTGAACTATGAACTCAGGATTGTTCTCACTGCCCAGACCAGTGTGTTGTCCATCACTCCATGATATTTTGGCTGAAAAGATAATACAGATAGTTCTGCTCAAAGCTGATGGCACAATGTAAGGTACCTTGGTCAGTTGGCTCTGCTGGCTGTAATGCAGCTATCAGATATTTTTCATCTTGTTCTAAAGGTAGGAGACATAGAGGAAAGAGGAAGGGAGCTGGTGGGTGGGGAGTAGGTGGTGGGGTGGGGGTGGGGGGCATTGGGGAAAAAGCTCCATCAAGGAATTCTTGCCTTTACAAAGTAGATGATTATATCATAAAGTCAGAATGGATGTGCTGAAGGAAATATGTTAATGTGCATGAATGACTTTTCTTTACATCATAACACTTTAATAGACTTACCACTCTCCTCCTCTCTAAAAGAAAGACTGAAAGACACAGCAGAGAAAGTAGAATGTGTGTGTGTGTGTGATATGAAATACATGTCCAGTATTTCTTTTGTTCAACATGTGTAAATAGAGCATTGCTTGTATCACAGTGATGACTAAAACTGTCTCTTAGCTTGGAAAAAAACACACAACAAAAAGCCAAAAAAGAGAAAAAGAAATAAAAGTGTGCATAAAAATGTGTACTATAGAAATGTACAGAAACTATTTTTGTGTGTATTGTGCTTACGTCAGCTTAAACAGTTCCTATGAAAATTACATAATGTACAAGGGATGTTGACTTTTAATTGGTGTATCAATGTTTGATGATCCAGCGCCTCCCTATTTCCCCTCCTTCCCTCCCTTTCCTTTCCTGAGATGTGTGTCTTTACCTACGTGCGGTCTCCTTAGGGTGAGAAAGCTCAGCTTTGATGTTATCCTTACAACACTATGTATTGTTCTCCAGACTGTGATTCAAATAAAAATAGTGATCAATGTATTATGAGGTGTACGGTTTTTGTGAAATGTGTGTGCCTGTGTGCGCATGTCTAGGTGCATGCATGCATGAAATGAATATGGGCACATGCATGACCATGCATGTGTGTGTGTTTGTGTGTGTGTGCGTGTGTGCACGTATGCATACATGAGTGTGTGAAGGTATGCATGTGTGCATGTAATATGCAATCATGAGTATGTCTGAGTATGCATGTGCTGGAGAAAGACGGATGAAGAAAATGAGAAGAGTGGGGTTGCAACAGAGACGGAACTATGGAGGCAACATCTTATTGGAGATAGGAGACATAGGAACACTGGATTAAAAATAAACAAGAGAAAGAAAACCCGTAAAAAAAGAACAAAGGCAGGTATGCCTTGACCATTCTTTTATTTGTAATTACACAAAAAATTTTTTGTTTCATTAACATATTTCAAATATTTCTTTCATGCACATTTTTCCTTCAAACGGACGGACAAGTGAAAAGCAAAAAAATTTTTTTGTAAATTATGCCTTCACACTTTTGGAATGGTTAACCACACATAAACAAAAACAAATATCACGTAGTTCATCGTCATAGAAGCAACAAAAAGTTTGGCTTCACATATACTTTGTATCACTTATCATAGCATGTGCTGTGACCATTTTGCTGACTGAGAGAGAGAGACAGAAAGAGAGAGTGAGGGAGAGGGAGAGAGAGAAGTGGGGAGGGGGGGCGGAGCAAGACAAATTTTGTGTTTTAGATAACAGATGAGCTTTGATATGCTTCCTTTTGAAGGTCAGGTGAGAACAACTGAGGGAATGGCAACTCAGCTCGGCCATGTTCAAGCAGAAGAATTCAAGCATTCTGAATGGCCAAGAGTAAATAATTATCAGCCGAACCTGAAGACGGGTTTGAAATGTATGGTTCTCTCACAATGTGTCAAGTGTCTTAACAAAGAGAGTCAGTTTTGATGGAGTCTTCCTGGTAGATTTTTATCCCATCTATTGGGTTGGACTGTGCCCAGACTGAATAATGACTTAAAGCAAGTCCTGGGAAGTGAAGGAAAAACAGAAAAGCAATTATCTGTTTGAGAGAGTTTCTTTATAACCAGTCTGAAAAGAGAGAGAGAGGGTTTCTTTATAACCAGTCTGAAAAGAGAGAGAGACAGACACAGACAGAGAGAGAGAATTATACTGCAAAATCAACTGTCTGAGACCACCACCATTCCATATTTCTATCCATCTCATCTATATTGCGTGTGTGTGTGCGTGTGTGTGTGTGTGTGATCAAAAAAATTCAACTCTAAATCAACAACTTGCTTTACCTGTGACACATTTTTGCAAAACATTTGATTTGACACCATACCTACATCATCCAATTAATGGAGGTACAATACATCCCCTGAATTTCATTTCTACAACCTAATCATGATGGGAAAGGAAGTTCAATGAATATAATGTTTCCTAAACGCCATAAAACATCTACTGCCGCAGAGTGTTCCAGAGTTTTGCCTCTATGGTGACCCTTTCAATTTGCACAGAGGTCAAAGTTATAAATAACTCATACTGTTATGGACTGGCATTAGATACACTTATCAAAACTGAGTCAACTGGGAAAAAAAAAAGAAATTTGAATACACACAGAGATTCTGGTCTCATAACAATATCTTGCAAAACATGTTTGCACATCTGCACACACATTTCATGCTTGTCATTTGTCTTTTCAGAACACTAGATAAAGTACATATTATTTTACACAAAATAAAAAAGACAGGGGAAGGGCAAATGAGACAGACGGACAGACAGCCGGATGGACAGACAGACAGACAGAGCACAAAAGAGAGGCAAACACAGCTGGAGGCAAAAAGGAAGAACAGGCTGTGTCCATTCAATTTCTTACAACACAAACACTACAACAATTACTTTTTTCAAACTCAGGAACCACAACCTTTGACCACTCCTTCCCACTCCTTCTCCTCCACCGCACACACTCCCCACCCCCCTTCCCTTCCCTTCTTTCTAATCCTGTATCTCACGTACACTGCATACACAAACACACACACACACACACACACTTATACCCCATCCCAACCAAGTTCTGAATCACTAGCTAATTCACTGCCACTGATTTTTCATGGGACTGCACTGGTTCCCTGTTCATCATGACATCACCACCACCTCTGCCACAGGCATGCTGATGACGCCCGTGATGAGCGGAACGCTTTTGCCTTGCTTCAGCACAAACACCTGAAAACCAGGGATGTAAAGTGAGAAGACAGGATCATCACTTGAAGACTCAGCCAGGCACCTACTGACTTAAAACAGTAACCTCAGGAGAGCAAACATATATACACACCAAAAACCTATGACAAGGGATTAACATAATAAAAGGAATAGGGGGTAGTGACTACTCTTGCAAAACTACAGCAGGGAATTCTGAAACATTCCGGTATGTGGATGCACAATTCTGAAATCAATCCAAGAAAGCTAATCAGACTGAACATCTCAAGTCTGATATACATATATTTTCACGTTAATAAATCCTTTTAAAAAAAGCCAACAGAAAAAGAACAAAACAAGCGAAACGACTCCTGATAAGCTACGTCAACCACCAATATTACATATTCATTTTCTTTCCATTTCTTGTTTGTTGTTTTGTTTAATATCTCTGCATCGTTTTCAAAGTCATATCTACAATACATGTAATTGCCTCAATTTTCAAAGTCATCCACAACACATGTAATCACCTCAATTTTCAAAGTCATATCCACAACACATGTAATCACCTCAATTTTCAAAGTCATATCTACCATACATGCAATACTCAATTTTCAAGTCAATCTACAATACATGTATACTCAATTTTCAAAGTCTATCTACAATACATGTAATTACCTGAATTGTTCAGAAACTCTTTGTCGTATTGCAGTCAACAAATGTATCAAACGTGTAGCTCACCTGCACAGCATTGTGACCTACAAACAATAAACAACATCAGCTGGAGACATAAGACATCACACAGAAATGCTTATTACATCGCTGCATAAAGCATCACACAGACAATGACTTATGTACATCAGCATGGGACATAAAGAATCAAACAAACAAGACTTATTACATCAGCTGGAGACATAAAGAGATCACAACTGACAATGACTTATGTACATCAGCTGGAGACATAAAGACATCACAACAGACAATGATTTGTACATAATGGATAAGACATCACGCAATGATATGTACATCAGCTGGAGACATAAAGACATCACAACAGACAATGACTTATGTACATCAGCTGAGACATAAAACATCACAACAGACAATGACTTATGTACATCAGCTGGAGACATAAAGACATCACAACAGACAATGACTTATGTACATCAGCTGAAGACAATATAAAGACAATGACTATGTACACTGAACTAAGAACACACTGACACTTATGTACATCAGCTGGAGACATAAAGAATCACAACAGACAATGACTTATGTACATCAGCTGGAGACATAAAGAGATCACAACAGACAATGACTTATGTACATCAGCTGGGAAGAAAAAAGTTCAAAACCGACAATGACTTACTACTCAGACTTCATGGTTCCTGCATGAAACACATGAAGCAGTCAGAGCACTCTGCTGACCTGTTTTCAGTACCTTTGGTCACTTAACTCCTGTTGTGATTGATGATGACAGATAATGTTTTTTTTTTTTTTATTCTGACTTGCTTACGTTGTATAACAGACCAACAAAGTCATTGCTTTTGTTTTCATCCGGCTCAGTTTCAAAGGGGATAAGCCTAACTGAAAATAGCTGACGAAGCAATAATCGCTGATCCGATTACACACACACACACAAGCTGAAAACTTAGCACACATGCAGAGATGCGGGCACACACAGAGACCTGATCTAATCTGCACATACTCTCACACAACCTTGCCATGCACACATGTGTGGAGACCAACACTTCAAAGCATGCACACGCACGTTTTCAACCTACTGGCAAGAACTTCTTGCGGAAGGAGTACAGTCTGTCGTCATACTCGAAGGCAATGATGAGGTTGGTGGAGGCTTGGGTCAGAGATGTGTTCTGCAGGTTAACGATCAGCTTGAAGGTCGGCCCGATGCCTTGAACCTGATGAATCAAAGGTCACCTACCTTTAGGCACCGTCTTGCACACAGGCCACTCATTCCGTCTCTATGCAGATGAAGGAGTGAGAAAGGGTAGGGGGAAGACAGTAGGGGGGAAGGGAAACTGCATGGAAGGAGAAGAAGGAAGAGGGGATGCAGAGGAGTGAGATGAGGGAGGAGAGGGAGGATGAAGTAAAATGATCTATTCTAAATCCCTTTCAGATCATATGGATTATACATAAACATTAAAAAGAATATACAAATCATTCCGCAGCTTGTCATATGATCAACATAAAAGTGCAGCTGTACCTGTTCCATTAATTTTCTTTTCAACTTACACTTGCTACTTTTTTCTTTTTTTTTTCTTTTTTTATGAAAGAAACAAATTTCTGTGAATCCGCATGAATGAAAGTGAGAAAATCAACTGAAATACAGAAAACTGATGTGCCTAGAAATACTTCAGAGGGCCATGCTGTTTGTTTAGTTTTATACCATTTCCCAGCTGTAACTGCCCTAAGAAAAGATGTTATGGCCTGCAACAAACAACAAACAACCCTTTACATTAAATTCCTACCTTGACCACAAATGTATTGATTTCATTAAGGCTGATACAATTAGGCCATGCTGACGACGCCATGCATTAGGCTGTGCTGATGACGCCATGCATTAGGCTGTTCTGATGACGCCATGCATTAGGCTGTTCTGATGACGCCATGCATTAGGCTGTGCTGATGAAGCCATGCTTAGGCTGTCTGATGACGCCATGCATTAGGCTGTTACATGATGACGCCATGCATTAGGCTGTGCTGATGACGCCATGCATTAGGCTGTGCTGATGAATCCATGCATTAGGCTGTGCTGATGATCCAGCATTAGACTGTGCTGATGATCAGGCATTAGGCTGTGCTGATGACCATGCATTAGGCTGTGCTGATGAATCCAGCATTAGACTGTGCTGATGAATCCATGCATTAGGCTGTGCTGATGATCCAGCATTAGGCTGTGCTGATGAATTCCAGCATTAGGCTGTCTGATGACGCCATGCATTAGGCTGTGCTGATGACGCCATGCATTAGGCTGTGCTGATGACCATGCATTAGGCTGTGCTGATGACCATGCATTAGCTGTTCTGATGACGCCATGCATTAGGCTGTGCTGATGACGCCATGCATTAGGACTGTGCTGATGACGCCATGCATTAGGCTGTGCTGATGACGCCATGCATTAGACTGTGCTGATGAATCCAGGCATTAGGCTGTGCTGATGAATCCATGCATTAGGCTGTGCTGATGAATCCAGGCATTAGGCTGTGCTGATAGATATTCATACCATGCTGCTGTGCTGATGAATCCATGCATTAGGCTGTGCTGATGAATTCATGCATTAGGCTGTGCTGATGCGAATTCAGGCATTAGGCTGTGCTGATGACGCCATGCAATTAGGCTGTGCTGATGACGCCATGCATTAGGCTGTGCTGATGACGCCATGCATTAGGCTGTGCTGATGACGCCATGCATTAGGCTGTTCTGATGACGCCATGCATTAGGCTGTGCTGATGACGCCATGCATTAGACTGTGCTGATGACGCCATGCATTAGGCTGTGCTGATGACGCCATGCATTAGACTGTGCTGATGAATCCAGGCATTAGGCTGTGCTGATGAATCCATGCATTAGGCTGTGCTGATGAATCCAGGCATTAGGCTGTGCTGATGAATTCATCATTAGGCTGTGCTGATGACGCCATGCATTAGGCTGTGCTGATGAATCCAGGCATTAGGCTGTGCTGATGAATCCATGTGCATTAGAGCATAGGCTTGCTGATGAATCCAGGCATTAGGCTGTGCTGATGAATCCATGCATTAGGCTGTGCTGATGAATCCAGGCATTAGGCTGTGCTGATGAATTCATGCATTAGGCTGTGCTGATGAATCATGCATTAGGCTGTCTGATGACGCCATGCATTAGGCTGTGCTGATGACGCCATGCGCTGATGAATCCAGCATTGGCTGTGCTGATGACGCCATGCATTAGGCTGTGCTGATGAATCCAGCATTAGGCTGTGCTGATGACGCCATGCATTAGGCTGTGCTGATGATGCCATGCTGGTGCTGATGACGCCATGCATTAGGCTGTGTTGATGACTGCCATGCATAGCTGTGCTGATGACGCCATGTGCTGATGACGCCATGCATTAGGCTGTGCTGATGACGCCATGTGCTGATGACGCCATGCATTAGGCTGTGCTGATGACGCCATGCATGCTGCTGATGATGCCATGCATTAGGCTGTGTTGATGACGCCATGCATTAGGCTGTGCTGATGACGCCATGTGCTGATGAACGCCATGCATTAGGCTGTGTTGATGACGCCATGCATTAGGCTGTGCTGATGACGCCAGCATTAGGCTGTGCTGATGATGCCATGCATTAGGCTGTGCTGATGACGCCACATGTGCTGAATGAATAGCTGTGCATGCATCATTAGGCTGTGCTGATGACGCCACGCATTAGGCTGTGCTGATGAATCCATGGCATTAGGCTGTGCTGACGACGCCATGCGCTGATGAATCCAGGCATTAGGCTGTGCTGATGACGCCATGCATTAGGTTGTGCTGATGACGCCAGGCATTAGGCTGTGCTGATGACGCCATGTGCTGATGACGCCATGCATTAGGCTGTGCTGATGACGCCATGTGCTGATGACGCCATGCATTAGGCTGTGCTGATGACGCCAGGCATTAGGCTGTGCTGATGACGCCATGCATTAGGCTGTGCTGATGACGCCACTTGGCTTGCGATAGCATGTGCTGATGACGCCATGCATTAGGCTGATGACGCCATGCATTAGGCTGTGCTGATGACGCCAGGCATTAGGCTGTGCTGATGACGCCATGCATTAGGCTGTGCTGATGACGCCATGCATTAGGCTGTGCTGATGACGCCATGTGCTGATGACGCCATGCATTAGGCTGTGCTGATGACGCCAGGCATTAGGCTGTGCTGATGACGCCAGCATGGCTTGAGAGCTGTGCTGATGACGCCATGATGTGCTGATGACGCCAGCATTAGGCTGTGCTGATGACGCCAGATAGTGCTGATGACGCCATGCATTAGGGCTGACGCCAGTGCTGATGACGCCATGCATTAGGCTGTGCTGATGACGCCATGTGCTGATGACGCCATGCATTAGGGCTGTGCTGATGACGCCATGCATTAGGCTGTGCTGATGACGCCATGATGCTGTATGACGCCATGCATTAGGCTGTGTCTGATGACGCCAGGCATTAGGCTGTGCTGATGAGCCATGCATTAGGCTGTGCTGATGACGCCATGTGCTGATGACGCCAGCATTAGGCTGTGCTGATGAATCCAGGCATTAGGCTGTGCTGATGAATCCAGGCATTCTCATTTTGTGCCTCAACATCATAAACATTCCTAACAACTTAACAGTGTGACAAAAATACATAAAAGCAGCCCTATGGGCAAAAAGACACTTGCAGAATAAACAGCTGGTGTCCACTCTCAACAAAGAGCACAGTTTTATTACACAGTCACCAGATTACAACATAAAAGCTTGCGTGTTATAATCTGAACAAGAGAAGCATGTGTAAATATTTTCAAGAACAATGACAAGTGTACGATGCAAAGGGCCTCATAGTCTGAAAATGATGGCAATTTGTCTCCATGTGTCAGAATTATTGTAATATGTCTTGGTTTTGCTTGGTGTGGTCTGGTCTAGGCCAGTCTAATCTAATGTAGTCTAATCAATCTTCATTTCTGAGCCTCTCTTTCAACCTGTTTATCTATGAAGTCAAGAAACTAACAAACTAGTCAGACGATCAACTAGCATGTATTTTCTTTTTGATCAGCTCACTTCTGTTTGTTTTATTTAATCACTCATCCACATATGCATTTGACTGTTCTTTTCTTTTTATTTCAATAGTTTCATTTGTTCCTCAGTTTGTTCATTCCATATCCATGTTATTGGTCCATCCATCCCTTTCCTATTTATTCTTTTATCTTTTTTTCTTTAAATTGCCCACACACACACACACACACACACACACACACACACACACACACACGTACACACACACACACACACACATGCACTACAAACACACAGAGATCCAGACCTGTGCGGACAGTTTGAGGGGTTCAGTGGGATCAGAGGAGATGGGGTTCATGCTGTTCTCCAGGGCCTTGGCGTACTCTCTGGCCACGTTCAGTCGCAGCAGGTACAGGTCACGCTGGAAGGTTCTGTGCATGCCTGAAACACACAGTGTAAATTCGGGCCTGAAGGCTGATTCCTGATTCTCCCATTCCAAACATGAAAGACAAACAATAGCTTTCATTTTTTGTTTCACTTCCACAACTGGTGAAGCTTTTCACTACTGAGGAGACGTCCACACCTGGCTTCCCCATCTTCTGGAAGTGTTGGTTTCTGCAATCAAGATTATAATGCTAGTCCCAGGACACATTGTAATCAGTGTTTTGAGGAGTTTAATCTCTCCCTCTCTCTTACATCTTGTAACAGATGTTAAGGTGTAGTCACTTCCACAACTCTTGGGTTCAAAGTCATGTGCAACAGAGTAGGGGAATTGTTTCCCGGTCAGTCTTATGTAATATGTGCTGGACTTCTTCTGCCTACCCAATGCAAAGTGACAGGACCTTTTCAATCTGGGCAACACCACTTCTTTTATCAACTGAAAAAAACCCTTGAGCAGCAGTGGAGTCTGCAGCCTCCCCAATCACATCTAGTCTGGTTGGGGTGTTATGCTCTTTCCATGATCTATCCAGGCAGACCAATGGAGCCACCCCCCCCCCCACCCCCCACCCCCATCCACTCACTCATTTTACCCTCCAGGTCCCCAAAACTCCACATCCACATACTTACATCACAATAGGAAATAATACACAACTCGCAAACAATAAGGAACAGGGATAAAAAGAAAGGCAAAAAAAAAAAGTTTCGCAACTTTTCCCTCTTTTTGTAAACCCAAACTGACTGACCAACAGCATTCTCCCTCTCGCGCAGCGTCTGGTCCACAAAGAGCTTGGTCTTTTTGGGTACGTTCAGCTTGACGTTCTGTGCGGCCGGCGGCCCGGCCGACAGGTCCTTCTCTTCAAACTTGGCGCTACGCTTCAGGATCTTCACAAACAGGCTGCCAGCTGCCACACAGCAAACATGTCATTGGTGAGTTAGTCGTGAAGACACAAAGGTACCATCCTTAACTGGGGAGAACTAGTACAAACAGAAACGTCTGAATAACAGCCTCCTAATATCTTTAAAAACTAGATCTTACATGATATTCTCTTTTGAACCCTTGGTGGTGAGAACACCACAGAATTATGGACTGTGGTGTGTCTCTATTTGACACCAAGAGCACAGACACAATCAGCCGTGTCTCCCTGATGAGTCCGATCCAGCGGACGAAAGGCCTAGGAGCAGGCAATACAAATACATGTGCTTTTGAGAGGGATTACGATGGTTCCCTCAGGCAGCTAGTGAAAGGTTTCTCATATTCATAATATATTCCCCCCTATTTTCTTCATTTTTTTTTTTTTCTGTAAAAGTTTAAATCTTTGCCAAGTCATTACTATAATGATTGAAGAATTGTTAGCCTGCACTTGTGTTCCCCCACTACTTAATTGTTCAGCATTATATTGTTTGGTCAATCTGTGGGAGATTGCATCTCTTAGGAGATCCAAGTAAAGGTTGTTCTGCACAATTCTTAGCCACTGAAAATGCTTGGGTTATTGAACAGCAGAGCTGACCACTCAGACTGTTCCATATCCTTTGATCTCCCTTGCATCCTTGAATGGATCCTCAAGCATAGGCTCAAAGACTGTCCCCTACATTTTTATACTGTTTGCATAATGCTTTTAGTTTTTCAGCAACTTTTTTCCTCTCCACACTTTCGTTTTATTCCATTTACAATCCTTCGCTGGCTGCTTTGGGAGTGCTGTTGGATTCTCTTTTGAACCCTTGGTGGTGAGAACACCACAGAATTATGGACTGTGGTGTGTCTCTATTTGACACCAAGAGCACAGACACAGTCAGCCGTGTCTCCCTGATGAGTCCGATCCAGCGGACGAAAGGCCTAGGAGCAGGCAATACAAATACATGTGCTTTTGAGAGGGATTACGATGGTTCCCTCAGGCAGCTAGTGAAAGGTTTCTCATATTCATAATATATTCCCCCCTATTTTCTTCATTTTTTTTTTTTTCTGTAAAAGTTTAAATCTTTGCCAAGTCATTACTATAATGATTGAAGAATTGTTAGCCTGCACTTGTGTTCCCCCACTACTTAATTGTTCAGCATTATATTGTTTGGTCAATCTGTGGGAGATTGCATCTCTTAGGAGATCCAAGTAAAGGTTGTTCTGCACAATTCTTAGCCACTGAAAATGCTTGGGTTATTGAACAGCAGAGCTGACCACTCAGACTGTTCCATATCCTTTGATCTCCCTTGCATCCTTGAATGGATCCTCAAGCATAGGCTCAAAAATTGTCCCCTACATTTTATACTGTTTGCATAATGCTTTTAGTTTTTCAGCAACTTTTTTCCTCTCCACACTTTCGTTTTATTCCATTTACAATCCTTCGCTGGCTGCTTTGGGAGTGCTGTTGGATTCTCTTTTGAACCCTTGGTGGTGAGAACACCACAGAATTATGGACTGTGGTGTGTCTCTATTTGACACCAAGAGCACAGACACAATCAGCCGTGTCTCCCTGATGAGTCCGATCCAGCGGACGAAAGGCCTAGGAGCAGGCAATACAAATACATGTGCTTTTGAGAGGGATTACGATGGTTCCCTCAGGCAGCTAGTGAAAGGTTTCTCATATTCATAATATATTCCCCCCTATTTTCTTCATTTTTTTTTTTTCTGTAAAAGTTTAAATCTTTGCCAAGTCATTACTATAATGATTGAAGAATTGTTAGCCTGCACTTGTGTTCCCCCACTACTTAATTGTTCAGCATGATACCTCTTTTCATAAGAAATACATCTAGTACTGGGGAAGAAACTAAAATGTAAATAAACATACAAAACATGGTGTTTCAGACTCATCAATACGGATTAAGAGAAAAATATTCCACAAAAAGTCTTTGAAGGTAAGGAGCCCTAAAAAGTGAAGATCTTGAAACAGATCACATGGAAATACAGATTCTGCAGGATGTTGCTTTTGTCTTGATTTTGATTTTTCTGTTCTTATTTTTTCTACAATGTATAATAACTACAAGAAGGCGCCACAGGCAGCCATAAGTAAAAACAAGTGTAAATAACAGGACACAACCCCTACATCCTACAGTTTGAAGCCACAACATCTTGTCTAATGAATTAGGTGTCAGTAATTAGAACACATAACCCTACTCTCTAGGAAAGAAGTGAAGAACCTGTGGCATAGTCAGCAAAAAAAACAGTGCCATTGCTACTAACAGCCCATTTATCCTGATCTGGTTGTAAGATAAAAACTGAGAATATTTCCTTTCCATATCATCCTCTTGCATAGGCTGTTGGATATAATGTAATGTTCACTGGTCTTTTCCTCTGCATTCTGTCAATTCTGAAGCTAAATATATCAAAAGCTGGATCTAGTTGCAAAGTGAGGCAACTGCAGGTGGAAATCTAAACAAATTTTTAAAATCATTTATAAGGCTCCACTGAAAAATGTAGACAAACAAATCACAAAACAAAACAGGTCTTCTTAGGTCTTCTTCAGGCAAGATACACAACACTCAGGACAATGAAAATGAACGAGCAAGTGATTGCTCGTTCATTTTCATTGTACTGAGTGTTGTTATCTTACCTGAAGAAGACATAAGAGGTCGAAACGCATTGTGTTTTGTTTTGTGACTCGTTTGTCTATGTTTTTCAAAGGAGCCTTCTAAATCAATATATCAAACCCATACCACTTATAAACATGATCCTGCAGATCTAAATATAATGAAGATAAGGCAAACCAGTTTTGAATCATTTTTAGGACAAATACACAAGGACTGAAAAGAATACCCTGCTCCCCTGGGTATGTCTGCGCACAAGTAACAAAACTGAATTGCAGGTCACACTCGCACACATAAGCACACATAAGCACACATAAGCACACACACACACACACCACAAAACACAAAACACACACACACACACACACACTCACATTTGGTGCTCATCACCAAGGTTCCATCTTCACGGGCGAATCGTCCAAAGCGAAGGCCAGTGACCACGTCCTCAGTGTGAATGACGTCCACCAAAAACTTCTCCTTGTACAACTGCACCTGCCGGTTGCCCAGGGCCACAGCCACGGCCTTGAACCCTTTGGGTTTGTAGTCGATGGCCTCCAGGGTCATTATGGTAGCTGGCATTTTGACTGTCCATAGTTTCTTGCCCTACATGAGATTGCACATACACTTCAAATAGAATCAACTCTGCTTCACACACACATACACACAAACACACTATCCTCTCACACACATGCAAACACACGTACACATTGCATACACAACACTCACATATACATGCACACATACAATTATGTACATGCATGCAAACACACATACACAAACGCACATACATCTGTATGCATTCACATACACATACAAATACAAGCCATCTCCCTTGTAACAGCACACGGACATACAGACACAGACGCACACATACACATACACCTCTTCCCCCTATGCATACATAGAAGCACACAAAGTTATTTGTGTACACACATGCTAAAAGGGTGCATGCGTACACAAACACAACCACAGTCACTTAACCACACACTTACACATACACACACATACACAGAAAGTACATACATGTGCTCGCACACATACACAAATGAGTCCACACACACACACACACACACACACACACACACACACACACACACACACACACACACGTGTATGCAGCATACATACACAAAGTGCATAAACACACAACACACACTGAAGTATATATGATACATGTGTTCATGCACACATGCACAAACAAGTACAGACACACAAAGTAAAAGTACATACACACACACACACACACACACACACTCACACACACACACACACACACACACACATACAAGTCCTACAAACACACACACCAAAGTACAAATATGTACATGTACACATGCGCACACACACACACACACACACACACACACACCACACACACACACACACACACACACACACACACACACACACACACACTCACACACACACACACACACTCACACACACACACACACACACTGGTCCAGTCACCTTGGCAGTGAAGCAGTGCAACATTTGGTCCATGGTGCCCACATAGATGTTCTTGTTGATGCGCTCCATCCCCACCGGCTGAGACTTGAGCTCAATGCAGTGTTTCACACCCCTCCCGTTGTCCCTCTGCAGACACAACCACCACCATACTTCTAATTTTTTTTTTTTTTTTAAATACAATCTATCACCAAGCAGTTCATTGACATGGACAGACAACTTCTGCTGTGGCCAATCTCTCAAGGACATTTCAGTGTATATGAATGCAATTTTTAAAAAAACATACTTCTGACAAGTTTTTCTTATTTTTGATTTAGAGATGATTCTATCCAATATAACTAGAGGACCCTTCTGTTTAACACATCTTATAAGCAATGTGATGTAGACATCATATTTGCATTGTTCTGGGTCTACCCAGTCAGTGTTTGGCTCTTTCGTTGCTAACATAACAAATCCTGAAAACTGAGGCACTGTTCTCCGTAACCTCACAACTATTCAAGCACATGTTACGTTTACAAAGTTCGGATCTTCTAACATCCAAAGCACTGCTTCCACATAAATCAATGCAATTTCTCTCGCTTCATCTTCACTTGCACGAAGCTGGGCCAGCATACTCGTTGACTGTCCACTTTGGTGTCATGCTTCACCTGTTAATTAGTTCAAGGTTCAATATGGAGAACAGCTTGACACCCTAAAATAGCACTGACATCATGTCTACCCATGGCATATTAACACTCCTCTCTTGCACTGTACCACCAATGAGGGAAAAAATCAGGGAAACCCATGACAGTTTAACTAGTTTGCCACATAGGCAGGGAACAGTTTAACAGTAGCAGATCACAACAGCACAGCTATACTGAAGCACCACACACAGTGAAGGAAAGTGGGGCCTGGCTGACCCAGTAAGTAAAGCAGACATGTTCTCTTGATCCGTGCCAGTCCTGACTGATTCCAGCTTGACTCAGTCAGATGAAAGACATTTTCTGTTCATTCTCAATACTGGTACAAAGTTCTACTGACTTTATGATACACAAGATCAAGCAAATGACGACATGTCATTTTCTGTTTCCTAGGCAACATGTCCACACAGACAATTCGCCACATGCATAGACGAACTCAAATGTTTAAGAACAAGGAATTCATTTTCACCTTTTCAGCGTGTAGACACATCCATTACGGCAGGAAGTGACGATCCTGTACTCAACGTCATACAAACCGTTCACGCTCAGGTAGACAGGAACACTGGGCAGCTCCATCTGGCAGGACAAACCAGGCATGGCTAAACCATTAAATCACATACAATAAGCCCCACATACATGCAGAACTGTTCAGCTCTTATTTACCTGGATGCACCGAGTGTTTTTTTCATTGTTTGCTTTCCTTTCTGAAGCTGAGGAATACCTGGCTGTAGCATGGACACACCAATATGAAAGCTCAGTGGGACAGGAGTTCTGGGTGGACTCTCCTTATTGGCCAATTTCTTTATTGTGTTTTTCTGGTCAGCTCTATCCAATGTACAAAGAAGGACTTAGCATCTATGACTTACTATTTCACCATTCATTTGGAAGCCTGATAATCCAAAATATTCATTTTCTACCATAAAATAGCAATCATAGTTATCCACACTTATGATCAATAAGTGGAGAAAAACTGCAACCAACAAATTTTGCAAACACCGATTTTACGTCACTGCTTCTAACATTGATATTAACTGATGGACACTGCGAGGCAAGGTAGGAATAGACACAGGTAAAGAGACAGGAAGCTCAAAAGTATACCAAGTCCATATGGGAGTTTTGATTGGTACATGCTAAAATGATTCTTACAGACTCATGCAAGCATTTCAATACACACATAAGTATGTGTACATGATAACACAATCATATGGTAACCACTGCTAGAACTCTAGGGAATGGAAAGTTTAGGACTGAGATGGTCTTACTTTTACTCTCCATAACAATTCCTTCTCTTCTCTCTCTCTGACACACACACATACACAACACACACACACACACACACACACACACACACACACACACACACACACACATGGTAACCACTGCTGGAACTCTAGGGAATGGAAAGTTTAAGATTGAGATGGTCTTGCTTTTAATGTCCATAATAATTCCTTCTCTTCTCATACACACACACACACACACACACACACTATTTGCACACAACAAACACATTCACCATGAGACACTATATCACACACACAACTGTCCATGTCCACATAAACCCACTGACCGTGGCCAAGACAGTGAAGGCCTCTGGACACTATATCACACACACAACTGTCCATGTCCACATAAACCCACTGACCGTGGCCAAGACAATGAAGGCCTCTGGACACTATATCACACACACAACTGTCCATGTCCACATAAACCCACTGACCGTGGCCAAGACAGTGAAGGCCTCTGGACACTATATCACACACACAACTGTCCATGTCCACATAAACCCACTGACCGTGGCCAAGACAATGAAGGCCTCTGGACACTATATCACACACACAACTGTCCATGTCCACATAAACCCACTGACCGTGGCCAAGACAGTGAAGGCCTCTGGACACTATATCACACACACAACTGTCCATGTCCACATAAACCCACTGACCGTGGCCAAGACAGTGAAGGCCTCTGGACACTATATCACACACACAGCTGTCCATGTCCACATAAACCCACTGACCGTGGCCAAGACAATGAAGGCCTCTGGACACTATATCACACACACAACTGTCCATGTCCACATAAACCCACTGACCGTGGCCAAGACAGTGAAGGCCTCTGGACACTATATCACACACACACAACTGTCCATGTCCACATAAACCCACTGACCGTGGCCAAGACAGTGAAGGCCTCTGGATCCAAGATGTAGATGGCTTTGTTCTCCGTGCCCAGCACCAGACAGCTGATGGCGTCATCGTCAGCCATCGACTTCTTCAGGGTGGCCAAACAGGTGATCACCGTCTGCCAACACAACAGCCTTCACCATGGGTTCTGGGGCAACCCATGTTCAGCTTTGCCAGATGTTGAGGCAGGAACATTTGGAGTGCAACAATGCTTACTGCTGTAGCTTAACCTGACAGGTTACATGGGTTGGGGATATCAATGACAGGCAGATATCACTGTAACCTGGACTGGTCCTGATACTTCGCTGTTGTAAAAGAAGCTTGACACATGCGCTTTTGGGTGTTGTGTGTGTGTGTGAGTGCATGCATCCGTGTGTGTGTGTGTGTGTGTGTGTGTGTGTGTGTGTGTGTGTGTGTGTGTGTGTGTGTGTGTGAGTGTGTGTGTCGCACTGTGCGCGGCATGTGAATGTATGTTTGCACATGCTCAAATAATTGCATGTATGTTTGTATGCATGAGGGAATAGTGTGTGTGTGTGTGTGTGTGTGTGTGTGTGTGTGTGTGTGTGTGTGTGCGTGTGCGTGTGTGCTGCATGCGGCGTACATCGCACGCATGTGAATGTGTGTTGTGTGTGTGTGTTGTGTGTGTGTTGTGTGGTGTGTTGTGCGCAGTTGCGTGCGCATGTGAATGTATGTTGCACATGCTCAAATAAGTTTGCATTATGTTTGTATGCATGTGGAAGTAGTGTGTGTGTGTGTCGTGTGCTGCGTGCGTGCGTGCGTGCATGCTGGTGTGCGCGCGCATGTGAATTGTGTATGCGTGTGTCAAATAAGTTCACATGTATGTTTGTATCATGTGGGAAGTAGTGTTGTGTGTGTGTGTGTGTGTGTGTGTGTGTGTGTGTGTGTGTGTGTGTGTGTGTGCGCGCGCACATGCGTGTGTGTGTGTGTATGTTTGACATTTCCTCTCCCCCCAACCTTTCCCATCAAGCCACCCAGTTCTTTTATCACCCAGACACAGACTGCCCCTCCACCCCTCCCCAACTCCAGAACATTTGACCCGCCCCCTACCCCTCTTTACACTACCATGAGTAAAACTTTTGAAATATGAAAATATGGATGACCAAGTGAGTATAGAGAGAACACAAAACTTCTTAGGTATGCTGGGGACGATCTGGAGTAAAGAGGCGCTATGGAAGAATTCCTGCTCAGACCCTGTCAAAACCCTACAATCACCTTTTCCTAATCATCACTGAGAGTTTTTAATTAGCACTTATCCGTGGGTAGAAACCATGCTACATGCTCTTGACAATCCACGGTCATGTTTACACAACGGGCTGCCTACCTGGGTACGTCTGAATGAAGAGCTGCCTGCTGGTGTAAATATCCATGTCCAGTGTGTGTTTTTCAACTGAGTATCAATAATTCAGTTTTTTTTTTAATTATTTGATTTTTCATGGAGGATGCGTGCTATGTGTGTACATGTCATCCATTCCAATGGCCGAACTGGCCTTCTTTTCCGAAAGCTGATTGATGCAGTTTTATAAGTGCCCAAAACATTATGCATGTGTTCACACATGGAACCTTAATGCACTCATACTTATTCTTTCAAAGAAAAAAAAGATAGATGTTGTTGTGTTTATGACCAATATCTACTGACAACAGCTGACCCTAGTTTGATTTTATTTGTTTGGTACTTAAATTTCTACTGGTCATCAGTGTTTCTGTCTCAGTGTTTCAATTGTTCGAGTGTGGAATTAGATCCCTTAACTCTCTTGGTCATGACCCCTCCCATCCCCTCCACTCCCTCTCTGCCTTCCTCCCCATCCTCAATCCCCCCTCCCCATCCCTCCTTCCACTCTCCTCACTCCTTGCCTTCCTCCCCATCTCAATCCCTCCCATCCCCTCCACTCCTCTCTGCCTTCCTCCCCATCCTCAATCCTCCCATCCCCTCCACTCCCTCTCTGCCTTCCTCCCCATCCTCAATCCCCTCCCATCCCTCCACTCCCTCTCTGCCTTCCTCCCCATCCTCAATCCCCCCCATCCCCTCCACTCCCTCTCTGCCTTCCTCCCCATCCTCAATCCCCTCCCCCATCCCCTCCACTCCCTCTCTGCCTTCCTCCCCATCCTCAATCCCCTCCCCCATCCCCTCCACTCCCTCTCTGCCTTCCTCCCCATCCTCAATCCCCCCCCCATCCCCTCCACTCCCTCTCTGCCTTCCTCCCCATCCTCAATCCCCCCCCCCCATCCCCTCCACTCCCTCTCTGCCTTCCTCCCCATCCTCAATCCCCTCCCATCCCCTCCACTCCCTCTCTGCCTTCCTCCCCATCCTCAATCCCCTCCCATCCCTCCACTCCTCTCTGCCTTCCTCCCCATCCTCATCCCCTCCCATCCCCTCCACTCCCTCTCTGCCTTCTCCTCCCCCCCATCCCCTCCACTCCCTCTCTGCCTTCCTCCCCATCCCTCCACTCCCTCCTCCCGCCTTCCTCCCCATCCTCAATCCCCTCCCATCCCCTCCACTCCCTCTCTGCCTTCCTCCCCATCCTCAATCCCCTCCACTCCCTCTCTGCCTTCCTCCCCATCCTCAATCCCCTCCCATCCCCTCCACTCCCTCTCTGCCTTCCTCCCCATCCTCAATCCCCTCCACTCCCCTCCTCTGCCTTCCTCCTCCCCATCCTCCAATCCCCTCCCATCCTCTCTGCCTTCCCCCATCCTCATCCCTCCCATCCCTCCACTCCTCTCTCCTTCCTCCTCCATCCTCATCCCCTCCACTCCCTCTCTGCCTTCCTCCCCATCCTCAATCCCCTCCATCCTCCACTCCTCTTGCCTTCCTCCCCATCCTCAATCCCCTCCCATCCCCTCCACTCCCTCTCTGCCTTCCTCCCCATCCTCAATCCCCTCCCATCCCCTCCACTCCCTCTCTGCCTTCCTCCCCATCCTCAATCCCCTCCCATCCCCTCCACTCCCTCTCTGCCTTCCTCCCCATCCCCTCCACTCCCTCTCATCCTCCTCCCCATCCCCTCCACTCCCTCTCTGCCTTCCTCCCCATCCTCTCCACTCCCTCTCTGCCTTCCTCCCCATCCTCAATCCCCTCCCATCCCCTCCACTCCCTCTCTGCCTTCCTCCCCATCCTCAATCCCCTCCACTCCCTCTCTGCCTTCCTCCCCATCCTCAATCCATTTCTTATACAAACTGACCTGCAGATGACAAAAGGAGACACAGACAAAAAACCCCAAAGTATTTAGGATCCCAGATTTTAAAATCAACGACTCACTATACAGAATGATACTAACCAGTCCCACACAAATGTGCCCCACATACATGATCAGCAATAACAGTGATAGTATCAGTAAGGGACCCCTTATTCAACAGTTTCCAAAATAAGGAATCATTTCAAAATAAGGAAAACTTTTACCTATGCTCTACTGTTTAACAGCATACATATTCAAGTAAGTTTTTCAAGATACTTGACCAAACTGGTGCCATAGTCCTGGCTGGTTTGCCTTTTTTTCCTGCACTAATATTCTTACTGAAATATGTTTGTCACCTTTCACTGTGCTGCCCTTTACAAGTCTGTTTACATTTCTTTTATCATTGTTTACTTTTACAGAAGACTTTTCAAATGTATCCTACGACAAGACCTGATAATGTTTACAGTTTAACATTTGCTTTTGTCTCACCTGACGTTTGAGAGGGGTGGACTTGTGGACTTGCACAAAGGCCTCCAGATCACTGTGGTCCACTTGCAGCATGCGTAGCGACCGCACTGTGAGCACAGCTCCTTCCATCCTGTGTTTTGAGCATGGAAAGAGTTAAAATGATGGGTATACCATACTTGCCCATCCTGCATGCAAGCGCACACACACACACACACACACACATGCACACACACACCATACTTGCCCATCCTGCATGCAAGCGCGCGCACACACACACACACACACACACACACACACACACACACACACACACACACACACACACACACACACACAGCATGCATGCACGCACACACACACACACACACACACACACACACACACACACACACACACACTGAAGTCTTCCCTAGAGAAATGCCATGAGTCTCTGTTACATTTCTGAAACATAACGTCCAAAGATGACACTGTCATCCAACCACACACAGACTTACCTCAAACTTTCTAGAGTGTCTCTCATCACAGCTACATTGATCTGATCCTGAAACAAGATAAACACACAGCTACATTGACCTGATCCTGAAACAAGATAAACACACAGCTACATTGATCTGATCCTGAAACAAGATAAACACAAAGCTCCACTGATCTGATCCTGAAACAAGATAAACACACAGCTCCACTGATCTGATCCTGAAACAAGATAAACACACAGCTCCATTGATCTCATCCTGAAACAAGATAAACACACAGCTACACTGATCTGATCCTGAAACAAGATAAACACACAGCTACATTGACCTGATCCTGAAACAAGATAAACACACAGCTACATTGACCTGATCCTGAAACAAGATAAACACACAGCTACATTGACCTGATCCTGAAACAAGATAAACACACAGCTCCACTGATCTGATCCTGAAACAAGATAAACACACAGCTACACTGACCTGATCCTGAAACAAGATAAACACACAGCTCCACTGATCTCATCCTGAAACAAGATAAACACACAGCTCCATTGATCTCATCCTGAAACAAGATAAAACACAGCTCCACTGATCTGATCCTGAAACAAGATAAACACACAGCTCCACTGATCTGATCCTGAAACAAGATAAACACACAGCTACATTGATCTGATCCTGAAACAAGATAAACACACAGCTCCACTGATCTGTTCCTGAAACAAGATAAACACACAGCTCCACTGATCTGATCCTGAAACAAGATAAACACACAGCTCCATTGACCTGATCCTGAAACAAGATAAACACACAGCTACATTGACCTGATCCTGAAACAAGATAAACACACAGCTACACTGACCTGATCCTGAAACAAGATAAACACACAGCTACACTGGCCTGATCCTGAAACAAGATAAACACACAGCTCCACTGACCTGATCCTGAAACAAGATAAAGACACAGTTCCACTGACCTGATCCTGAAACAAGATAAACACACAGCTCCACTGACCTGATCCTGAAACAAGATAAACACACAGCTCCACTGACCTGATCCTGAAACAAGATAAACACACAGCTACACTGACCTGATCCTGAAACAAGATAAACACACAGCTACATTGACCTGATCCTGAAACAAGATAAACACACAGCTACATTGACCTGATCCTGAAACAAGATAAACACACAGCTACATTGATCTGATCCTGAAACAAGATAAACACACAACTCCACTGATCTGATCCTGAAACAAGATAAACACACAGCTACATTGATCTCAACCTGAAACAAGATAAACACACAGCTACACTGACCTGATCCTGAAACAAGATAAACACACAGCTACATTGACCTGATCCTGAAACAAGATAAACACACAGCTACATTGATCTGATCCTGAAACAAGATAAACACACAGCTACACTGACCTGATCCTGAAACAAGATAAACACACAGCTACACTGACCTGATCCTGAAACAAGATAAACACACAGCTACATTGATCTGATCCTGAAACAAGATAAACACACAGCTACACTGACCTGATCCTGAAACAAGATAAACACACAGCTACATTGATCTGATCCTGAAACAAGATAAACACACAGCTCCACTGACCTGATCCTGAAACAAGATAAACACACAGCTACATTGATCTGATCCTGAAACAAGATAAACACACAGCTACATTGATCTGATCCTGAAACAAGATAAACACACAGCTACATTGACCTGATCCTGAAACAAGATAAAAACACAGTCCACAATCAGCTTTACTTGACTGGTTTTCTTTTCCTATCTTTCTCCCCGTCTGCTTACAGCTTTTTTCTTTTTTTTTTTCATCTGCTTACTTCCTCTCTCTGATCCTTTCATAATAACCAACATCCCAGCAATATAAACTACAGATATTAAGTCTGCTACTGAGCAGGGTAGACCACCTCATCCATGTTGGAGTGTTCTAATCTTTTTAGGTATGTAGAGTGTTGCCATGAGGACCATTCAAGCAAACTGGTAATGGTGATGGTATGCTTTCTTGATTCGAAGGTTTGTTTTGTTTGGTTTCTAAGGTGTTTCAATAACTTTTATATTGAACAGTAAGGCCAGAAGGAGGCTGGGTCCAGACACCCTATAACTTCCTTCCTTCCTTCTAAGCCCCCCCCCCCCCCCCCCCCCCCCCCCCCCCAACTTCCTTCCCACCCCATCTCTTCCCCAATCTGCCCCTGATGAGTGATATATATAATGCAAGATGTAAATGTCACTGAATACTTTATTTTCTTGATTTAAAAAAAACAACAAATCATTGAGTTCTAGTTCAGTTTTTGAACTTCAAATCCTCATCAAAAAATGAAATCTACACCAAAACAGACTTGTTTACTCCATGAGGTTGGTTTCAATCTCTTGAAAATATGTAAACAAACTTGTCAGAAGAACCGTTGGAAGCTGAATGGTTTTCTTGATCTGGCACAGGTATCTTCACATTTTGGATCAGATATTTCAAACAAACAGCTGTTACACAATATAGACAGAATAATCATAAGTTGACTGTGTCGCTATCAAGAGAAAAAGAAGAAGAAGAAGAAGAGAGAGAGAAGAGAAGAAGAATACTATCTTCATCTCAAACTTCTCTCAGGTGGATCTTTTTTCATAGAAATCATTAATCATAATGTGTTCACAAAAAGCCAAAAACACAGCCCAGCCTAAGGATACTAGCATCATCAAATGTCCCACACTTCTGAGCAATATTTAGGCTACACAAGAAGGATGCTTCAGAACATTTACCAATCTGCAAAACATTTTTTGGTTTTCTGCTGTCATTTTTGCTCATAACTACACGCTGCATATGAAGCAGGATGGCAATACACTAACTGGTGCAGACATTGATGAGCATGCTGGGTAATGAGACAGAGTGACACTTCCCAACCAAAACTTTCCAGTTAAGACTCCCTCCCTTCAAAGGCTTGATTTTCTTATTCCAGATCCTCCCCCCCCCCCCCCCCCCCCCCGTCTGTTTTAGAATGACCTCCCCATTACAACTCCTATCTACCATATCAGATCTTATTTTTCAGTACTTCTGGAGAGGGATATCAAGAGGTATTCTCGTCATCGACAGTGGTTAGGCTTAACTCATTAACACCCTACTGAAAAGCATCATGGAATGTATTTCAGCATGGCTCCGATAGCAAAACTGACGTTCTCAAACTGGTTTCACTCTAAAGCAGTGCAAGTAACAATAGCAAATCTGATACAATTAAAAAACAGTATCCATAAATAAAGTGTTACATTTTGAAGTATCTAGACCTAAACGGTGTCTACTGCTTACATTAAAAATGACAGTATGCAGAAAATGAGGTGATGTTTGGAGTGACTGTCCACTACTGGAGGCTGAGGGAGACCATCACCAATGCCTCCAGTCCCCACATGATCTGCTGGCACCAATGAGGAATCTCCACAATTATGAATACAGAGGGGAAATAGGAACTGTAGTCACTATTGAAAGAAGGTATAAAGGGCCACAGGAACTGAGACTTCTTTTCATCTCTTTATTTCATGACAGACTTCTTTTATCTCTTTATTTCATGACAGACTTCTTTAAAAATTACCTCTTTATTTCATGACAGCTTCTTTTTACCTCTTTATTTCATGACAGCCTTCTTTTATCTCTTTATTTCCTGACAATCACAGAAGGATTGTGGAATGTTCCTCACCATTTGGCCTGATCCCAGAGGTCCTGCTCCACTGGGTGAATGTCCAGCGGGGGCAGCGTGAATTTGAAGTAAGGGCGCAGGTTTTTGTACACGTATAAGTAGGGACCAGAGGCTACAGCAATGGCTGAAAAACAAACCACAAAAACTCCAGCTGAAGTCTTGAAATCCTATTCACGTTTGTTTCTAGAATGATTTAGAAAGAGAGGGTGTTAGTTACCGCCAATGACATTGACAAACAAAGCACATGACAAGACACGATGCATTTCAACCTCTTGGGTCTTCTTCAGGCGAAAAAATAAATCACATTTAACATTTAAGACAGTACAAACAAAGAACGAAAATGACTCATCTGTTGTTAGTCCATGTGGTGGGGAGAATAGAATGATGTTTGGGTTTTCTGTTTGCGTGTCTGTGTGAGTATGTGTGTTTGTATACATGTACACACATGTGCGCGTGTGTGTGTGTGTGTGTGTGTGTGTGTGTGTGTGCGCGTGCATGCATGCGTGCGTGCGTGTGTGAGTGTGTGCATGAGTGTGAGAGAGAGAGAAAGAGAGAGAGAGAGAGAGAGAGCAAGCGTGCCCCTATGGTGTTTGGTTGGTTGATGTTTACTTCAGTCTGGTCATGAGGGTGGTGCATTGGGGCAGACAGTTTTGATGCTGGGTTTTTGTGGGTTTGCTTCCTCTACATCTGTGTGTCTTCACTCTTTCACTTTTACATATTTTCACACATTACTAAGGCTAGTTTCTGCTTCTGTTTACTTTTTTTTTCTTCTTTTGACTAAAGCTGCAAGGTTCACCACTGGAGAGATTTCTGCGTATGCAACTTTTCAACCCCAGCATGTAGGTGGCCACATTCCAGGGATGCTATCTAAACACAACACCAGTGTGCCTGTGCTTCATTTCTGTGTCTACCATTCCACTGGCACATGACCCTCTCATCTTTTGTGTGTGTGTGTGCCTGTGCTTCATTTCTGTGTCCACCATTCCACTGGCACACGACCCTCTCATCTTTTGTGTGTGTGTTTTGCCTGTGCTTCATTTCTGTGTCCACCATTCCACTGGCACACGACCCTCTCATCTTTTGTGTGTGTGTGTGCCTGTGCTTCATTTCTGTGTCCACCATTCCACTGGCACACGACCCTCTCATCTTTTGTGTGTGTGTGTGCCTGTGCTTCATTTCTGTGTCCACCATTCCACTGGCACATGACCCTCTCATCTTTTGTGTGTGTGTGTGCCTGTGCTTCATTTCTGTGTCCACCATTCCACTGGCACACGACCCTCTCATCTTTTGTGTGTGTGTGTGCCTGTGCTTCATTTCTGTGTCCACCATTCCACTGGCACACGACCCTCTCATCTTTTGTGTGTGTGTGTGCCTGTGCTTCATTTCTGTGTCCACCATTCCACTGGCACACGACCCTCTCATCTTTTGTGTGTGTGTGTGCCTGTGCTTCATTTCTGTGTCCACCATTCCACTGGCACATGACCCTCTCATCTTTTGTTGTGTGTGTGTGCCTGTGCTTCGTTTCTGTGTCCACCATTCCACTGGCACAT
>CM065723.1:80850812-80890812 GCA_033310375.1 Conus canariensis
CTAAGAGTGTACACATAATGAATATGTGTATGTTTCACTATGCACATGCACATGTTCATATGCATTTGCATGCATGTGCATGCATGCAATAAACTGCCTAAAAAGAAGATAATTAGCATACTGGAGAAAATCTCAAGGATCAATCACAAAACTGGAGCAAACATGAAGACGAGCATAGGAAATGACCAAACTGAAGAAAACATTGAAAAGCTTTGGAGCACTTATACTAGAAAAAGAAAAGAAAAAGAAAATCAGCAGCTTGTGGAATCACCAGACTATTTAGAAAGGACAAGGCAATTCCATTGATCTCAGACTACAAGTACAACTGAGTTGTCATTTGGTTTTGGTTTTGTTTGCACTCTCAGCGTTAAGCAGGGACTTTGGTTAATATCATGTTATGGTTAGTATAGGGTCAGGGTAAGAGGGGCCTAGTCATGGTCAAATGGGTAGAGCGATTGTCTACAAAGCTGATAGTTACGAGTTTGAACCACTTGTGGTGGAAGATTTTTTCTGCTTGAAAACACTCTCTGTCATCTGGCGTCAACTGTCATGCTAAAAGGTTTTACCACATTAAGTAAATAATTTTTTTTTCTCATATTCCCATTGAGATATTTTCGGCACAATTTAACATTTTTTTATGGCTCTTTGTGATGGTTGTGTTCATTTTGAATTTTACTTTTCAAAATTCTCATGAACCCTTGACGGAAGGAAAACACATGAGAAAGACGTTTCTTGAAGTCAGTGATTGTCGAAAGTGGAGGCGCCTGAGATCTCCAGGTTTGCTCACTCGCATCTTTGGCGAATGACTATCTAGGCGAACAACTGAACTGGACAAACTTGAAACTGAACAGTAAAACTACGGTCGATCCGTTCTGGTATTATCGTTTATATCTATTTATCATTTTGTTTTTTCAAACAAATTTGACTTATCAGCATTATACCTGTGCTGCTCTTCTGACGTTGGCATCCTGTATTGTGGTTGTGATTACACTTTTGTCAGTTATGAAAATGGACGAGAAAGAATCCTAATGGAATCGAAGTGTTGGTGCTCTCAGTTCGGTTGCCGACGAAAACATTCCAGAGCCATATTGAAATAAAAAATTATAACTTCCGGTTTTGCCGGTGAAATTAATTTTTATATTTCGTAAAGGCATAAGCCAAAATGAAAATAAAAGAACAACATATTGTAATCAAAGAGTTAACAAATAATGCAAAAATAATATCCTGAAGGGAGGTGGGTGTGGAGGTGCTGTTTTTGTTTGCTGTGAATCGTTTAGTCGGTGATTATAAAACAATGTCATGAAAGGGCGGGTAACTCAAAAGAAAAAATTATTATGTACTTCTTGGTGGGTAGACAGACGTGAATGTGACTGTTTTAATATTCAGTGCTACCATCTGATTTGTTGTCCAGTTAGGTATTCATTTAGAGTGATGTTAGCAGTAACTATGAATGCATGAGTGCATTTACGCGCGCACAAACGGCCCGTGCACACACATAAATCTCCTCTCTCTCTCTCTCTCTCTCTCTCTCTCTCTCTCTCTCTCTCTCTCTCTCTCTCTCTCTCTCTCTCATCTGAGCAAAATCATGTACTGTGATTGTTTTGTGAAATTAAAATATTGTTTTATGCTTTTATTGCTGCTGGTACTGCATCTGCAGCCATAACTCATGAGAGAGAGATTAGAGAGTTCATGAAGGGATTGGTATTTTTGTGTATATAGTTAAAAATCGTGGGAGTTTTGTTCATTTCTTTTTTTCACATTTGTCTCCGTTTGTAATGTCTGAAAAAGACATATCCTCCTTGCTGTCCAACTTCAAACTCTGTGTTTTGTCTTGTGATTCGTTTGTCCACATTTTTTTGGGCGGTTCCCTAACATTTATTTAAGATTTGTTTAGATTTCCACCAGCAGTCATCTCACTTTGCATCTAGTTCAAAGTTTGTTCTTTTTTTTTTCTTTAATCCCCCAAAACGCGCACCCCAAATATGACAGTAATGATCGGTGTTTCAATCGATTGTCATTATCAGAAGAAGAAGACGAAGGAAATTTACATGTAAATTTTGTATTGTAAACACAATCTACATCACTTCACACCTTGTTTTGTTTGTTTATGTAATTTGTTGTTTTTGTCTCCATTTTGTACATTTGTCTGTCACCTTTTTTTTCTTTAAACATAATTCTGTGTGTGTGTGCATCATTCTGTGTGTGTAGGCTACAATAGCATGTGTGTGTGTGTGTGTGTGCGCGCGTACGTGCGCTGTATGTAATGTTTAACATATTACAGAATAACACAGTTAAGTGCTGTGTTGCCTGTTGGTGTTGATGTTGAATCAATGAGTGTGCTGAGCACATGTGCACACACACACACACATGCACGCACGCATGCGTGCGTGTGCACACACACACACTCATACACCAAACACACACACACACACACACACACACACACACACACACACACACACACACACACACACACTCATTTAGATATATTTCATAGTGACATTGTGAGTGAAATAACTATAGCCAACATCAACAAAGTTCTAGCTACAACCCTTCCCTCTCCTGTCCCTCTTCCTCCTCTCCCACTCTGCATCTCCTTTTTATTCTTCTCCCCCCCCCCCCCCCCCCCCCTCCACTACCTCCCCATTTTTTTCATCTTGATTGTATCTTTCCATGCCTCCCTCCGATTTGATCTCTACTTTTTCATACCTCTGCTCCTGGTTTTGCCTACTGATTTGTGTGTTCTTTAAGTGGTGTGTGTGTGTGTGTGTGTGTGTGTGTGTGTGTGCGCGATTTGATTTTAAGAGATAGAAAGATTGAAAAATGCAAGTTGTGTCAATTTCTGCCATAATGGGAAAAAACTTTGTGAAACCAAATAATCATAAAAAGTACTGATGAGTGCATAAATAAACAATGATTAAAAGTTTAAACCATTGACTTACTCTGATATTACATTAATTTTGATGCAATGCCTGTAATGATTATTTGATGCTACTTTTTTTTTTTTTTTAATGAATTGAGAGACTGGTTCATGTTGAATCTGGTTGGAGCTTATCGGTGCCGGAATTAATGTCTAAAATGATTGTTTAAAAAATTTGTATGCTATGATTAATTTAAAAGTATGATTTGCTTGATGAGCATTTTTTTTTCTCCATCCACAACAGCTAATGGAAGTCAAGGGCAGGTAACAGTGAACAGAACCGAAGAAACTATGTCCAATGGACCTCCACCTGATTCTCTTCTGGGGAAACGCAAAAGGAAGAAAAATCCAGATCCAAACCCCCTGTTTTCACAGTGGCTGGCAGAATGGAGAGACGAGGCCAAGGAAAAGGGCTGGAAAAGCGAATATATCTATTCCAAGGTATTAAAACATGACGTAAATTAGTAACCTAATTGCTTGTAGTTTGACGTCAGTGTGACCTCAGGAGGATGATAGCAGCGGGAAGGGAGAGGGGGAGGGGGGGGGGGGGGGGGAGGAGATTATCATGTTTTAAAAGTTGCTGTTATTCTGAATATTATGTTAAGCTGACTAGTCCTACATTTGCTGCACCACATCTGAGTAGTGAGACCACAAAAGCTGGATAAATGAATTTAAGCAAACAGATAATAAAGAAAAGATTTGGGAAGATAGTCATATTGACAACTGAAAAACAGGTTTGTCGTGAGAAAGTTTAACTTTCTAAAAAATTATGTAGAAGAAACAAGATTTGTACATGTATCTGAAATGTGTGCCATTATGACAGACCAATAATAGAGAGGATATGAAATATTTCTGTACCTTTTTTTTTTTTTTAGAAAATTGTCATTCACAGAGAATGGTCAAGATTATGAAAATGATTCTAAACAAGAATTCAGGCCATTGCTATCTTTGTTATGAGTTCATGTTACACGATTAATATGTTTTCTTTTCATCAAGAAATGATTGCTCTGCCAGTAATTCAGCCCTGATTTATTGTGAACATTACCAGATTTCTTATCCAGTTATTCACCTCATCTTTTTTTAGCCTGATGAAATTTGGTCATTAGTATATTTATATTCACAGAGGTCATAAATACATTCACAGTTCTTGATCTTGCAGTTTGGGTTATCATTTTTTTCAGGCTCTGAAGTCTTTGAAAAAGTACCCTCTTCCTTTGTCAACAGGGAAGGAATGTAAAATTCTCCAGAACTTTGGTATGTATACTTGTTTAGGTCTGTCATGCCCTTTGGAAGGATATTTTTATGGTTTATGTAAATTATTTACATTCACTGCAAAACCTTTTGAAGGATGCAGTTGTGGCCATAGTCACAACATCAGCACATGTGCTTTTGAAGTAATTACCTTATTTATATATAGTGTCATGGGAAAGGGAACTGGACAGAAAACAGACGAGATGATCTCTTACAGAGTCATGCACGTATGAAAAGATTGTAAAAGAACAGTAATAAAACACTGGATTTTACCATGATGAAGCTAACATTTTTTAAAGGACTTCTTGTTTGCGCAGGTGACAAGATCTGTAAGATGCTTGATGATCGTCTTCTCCAATACAAACAGGACCAAGGTAACTTCAGAAATATAAGGGCCAAAAAGGTTTTTTTCAGTTGAACTTACTTTGGCCTTCTTAAACAAAAAATTACCTTTTACAAATTGTCATCAGGCCTGATCTTTTAAAAACAATTTTTAGTCTGAAATAAAAATTATTGGCAAAGCACTGTTATTATAATAGGCAGCCCCCTCACCACCTGCACCCATCATAGTAAATGTAATTACTCATCAACCTGTAATTCCTTCCTCTTCCCCCTTATCCCCTATCCTTCTTCCTCTCTTAGTAACCATTTCTTATATGTCTGTGTTCACTTTTGATTTGTTTCTGTGTTTTAGATGTCGGGTGAAGTTTGGATAAAGGAACAGTCACTATGTTATAAAAGAAAATTGGTTCTTGTTTCTCTTTAAGTATTTAAACACTTCATTAAGAAAAAAGGAAATATTTGATTTTGTATTATCTACTTTCACTTTCAGTGACGTCAGCTTCAGATGGAGACTTAGATGCAGGTTTGTCTGCAGCAGCTTCTGGGACATCTGATCAACACCCGACAACCACTGTCCATGAAATCAGTGATGCTTCAGATGAGGATGCTAGCTGTTTGCAGAAGTCTGATTTGCCAGGCACTTCAAACTCCATGCAAGGACATGATCGTACCAATGTGATCTTAACAAAAGGCACTGAAAGGAAGACAGCTGAAAAGAAAGGTCATGAGCAAGCATCTTCAGTGAAACAGCCAGGGCTAGCATCCAGAGATGCTTTTGAGACTGTTGTGATGATGATGATGATGTAACTTTTCTTGGCCAGACTTCAATGATACATGCCAGCTTGGACTGTGATGATGATGATAATGACTTGCCTGAACTGCCTACACTGCCTGACTTGAATGATGGCCAGGAAAGGTGTGTGAGAACAGAGCTTTCTTCAGAAAGACCATTGAGTAAGAGTGACACTGGTGGTATTGATCCTGCAGTTACTGCGAACATTGCGAGAGTGACGCACGGCGTAAGCGATTCTGATGGAGATGAATCAGGACATGATCTTCCCCCACAAAAGGTAAGGAAATGTATGAGGAAGATTATAGTATATAAATTTCATCAGTCTGTCCATGTGTTTTTTCTGTCTCTTTTGTGCATGTCTGAAGTCTGGTTGGAAATTTTCTGTCGATAACTTTTTTGACGTTCCAGTGTCCATGCATTCAGCTCTGAAAAATACCCAGGGAATGTATTTTCACCAGTTTTCATCTGCACTGAGCCAAATTACTGAGGTCTTCTTTGTCTGTTTGACAAGAAATAATTGCATCTGTGTGTACATTTAATATTATCCATGTTTTAAAAAAAAAAAAAAAACTACTTGCACAAACTCTGATAGCTGAAGCCTTGTTAGTCTATTTGATATAAAAATGTGCCTATGTACACATTTTGCAACATCAATTTAAGAAAAAAAATCATTATAATTTGGTGCTGTTTGGACAGATTTTGCGACACATCACTGAAACCGTGACAGTTTTAACTTTTGGTGCAGTCATAGGAAAACGGTCCGTCGTTTACCATCTTAGTATCAAATCATCATTCTTGACCAGCAGCATTTTCTGTCAGTGTGCCTGTCTGTTCCATCCCTAATTAACCTTATTTTGCACTGGTGTAGAAGGCTTTTGCTTCACTTAACAGAATACAGTGGTGATCACTGCTGAACATTTGGCTTCTGAAAATATGAATGTAACATTTTTACTGACTGGCTGAGTGAACATATCATTCCTGATACTGAAAAGTAGGGAAAGTTGAAAGGGAAAAACTCCCTTGTAACACCAGTGCTACATATTAAACCTTACTATAACCAAGCACTGGCAGTATGTTTCTCCAGTGACATGTTTTCGTCTATCAATATCAGTTAATAGACCCCTTACTGCAAGTGCATGGTGTATATACTATTAGTACTTTTTGTTTATTCATTCACATTCTTTCATATGTCTTTTTGTAGATTGGATATCTGATCTGAGTATGCAACATAGCCCCATTGGCATGTGATTTAATGCCTTGCATGAGCGGGTTTTTTTTTTTAACTTTTAGCCTGGAGGGAGAGCAGGGGTGAGACAGGCCAGAGAGTATATCCCTGCCTACAGGTCTGGTCCCTATGCCGTCCTCCTGACCCTCTTCAGACAGGCCCAGGTAAGCACAGAAACAATAAAGTTTCCAGCAACAATGATGTTTTCTGCTGAACTGGATGATTGTTCAAGCAACCATGACAAACAAAATTTAATATAGTTTGTCCAGAGGTTGAAGTGAAACAAAATTGTCACTGAGAAACATGTTGCTTGTTACTTTTTATGACAATTTGAAGTGTTTAAAAGAAGTACGCAATTTAAGTGTTGGCTGTTTTCAGTTGTGTCTCTTGGTGGTTTAGAATCCATTTATGATCATAAATGTTATGGTTTATTGTAGATCTTGCTAGCTTATTTTCCTGGAGCTCTGTGTGTCTCTATTTTTATTTTTACATTAAAAAAAGCAGACCGTGTTTGCCTGACCAAGATAATATTCACTGCTTGATAACCTTGCAGTTGCACAGTTGCAGTTGGTGCTAAGAAGAAAGCAAATATGTGAAAACTACCCAGAACACTTAGACTTCAAACATTTAATTGCTAAAGGACCAATATTTAGCCATGGTCTATTCTCCCAGCCTGTATGTACTATCCACTGCAGCAGTACAGCAGTGAGGGAAAAATCATGTGCATACATGGTGATTCATTCTGTGTACACGTACATACACACACTGAGAATTTGGAGGTGGTAGAAGTTGAGAGACTGGAGGAGGTGAGTGACACAGACAGCCAAACAGATAAATCAGGCAGGCAAATGAAACAGAGATTCTGAAAGAGAGAACACCCATAACTGGATGGTATGATTTGAAATGGCCTCAGCATCAAAGATTGTATATAATTAGATTAAAGAAAAAAAGGATAACATTTTGTTGCTCATTATCTTTACATTATGATTATGATATGGAAATTTCAGATGAATTTCTGTACTTTGTATGACACTTCAGCATGAAAAGCTATGCATCTATAAAAGATCTTGTATTATGAATTTTGTAGTTTCTCTTAGATGCAAGGTCTGTAAAGGTGAAATTTATTAAAAATTTGAAGAAACTGCTGTGTGTGTGTTAAGATTCTTTTGCTACACTGAAAAAAGATAGGTTTCTTTTAGGATTCTTTTGATACATTGAAAAGAGAATGTTGTTTTAGAGAATCTGACCTCTGTGCAAGAAGTTGTGAAAGATGAAAGTAATATTCATGCAAACAGCAAGCAAAAGTCATTTGAATGATGTAGATGAATATCTGGTTGGACATTTCTTGTACAGCACCACACACACACACACACACACACACACACACACACACACACACACACACACACACGCACACACACACACACACCTCTCTGTCTCTCTCTCTCTCCTCTCTCTCTCTCTCTCTCTCTCTCTCTCTCTCATGCGCACACATACACACATATACAGCAGTATGCATTCTGGTGATACTGAAAGTATGTAAATGATCTTGACCTTCATATTTGCAGGATCCCAACTTCAGGGGTTTCATGACCAAGGCAGAGTTGTGTCGAGCAGCACAACCCCTCGCTGATAGATCTTTCACCGTTGTACGTTTTGATTACGACTTATATACATTTATGACTAAGATTTTTGTTATTCATTTGTGTAGCTGAAAGAAAATAAGCGTGTGGAAAATGTAGCAAATTTTCTGATATCATGTGACAGAATTAATGAATCGCTGTGTGATTGGAATTTCAATTGATTTACATGCTGTTTTCCGTTTAACAATGAAAAAAGAACTAATTGGTTATTTAGATATGTAGTTTTCAGTTCTGTTTCTTTAATATATGCAAAGAAAATTTGATCGTTTGTTTCAATGTTTTTAGTGTGGCATTCAATGTTTTAGGTTTTCATTCAACGCCTGCCTACCTTGTGCTGAAGAGATCTAAGCTAAGTGAAAAATTCGTTCATTTTCATTGTCCTGTTTGTTTGTGTCTTGCCTGAAGAAGACCTAAGAGGTCGAAACGCGTCGTGTTTTGTCTTGTCACTCGTTTGTCCACGTTTCTCTTGACGGTTCGCTAACATTAAGATTTGTTTAGTGTGGCAATCAGTGCGTTTTATTAAAAAATCCTTGTTTTCAATTTACCCACAAATTAAATGTGTGTATCACTAGATTCAGGTTTCAGTCCTTCATTGGATACAGGTAGTGTTAGTTTGAGGTGCCCACACTCAGCATGTCACAGTGAGAGTGTAGCTGTCAATTGATGGAAGGCAACAAGCGCAGGTAGTGTTAGTGTGAGTTGCCCACACTCAGCATGTCACAGTGAGAGTATAGCTGTCAATTGATGGAGGGCAATGTGTGCAGGTAGCGTTAGTTTGAGATGCCCACACTCAGCATGTCACAGTGAGAGTGTAGCTGTCAATTGATGGAAGGCAACATGCGCAGGTAGTGTTAGTGTGAGGTGCCCACACTCAGCATGTCAGTGAGAGTGTAGCTGTCAATTGATGGAGGGCAATGTGTGCAGGTAGCGTTAATTTGAGGTGCCCACACTCAGCATGTCACAGTGAGAGTGTAGCTGTCAATTGATGGAGGGCAATGTGTGCAGGTAGTGTTAGTGTGAGGTGCCCACACTCAGCATGTCACAGTGAGAGTGTAGCTGTCAATTGATGGAGGGCAATGTGTGCAGGTAGTGTTAGTCAAAGGTGCCCACACTCAGCATGTCACAGTGAGAGTGTAGGTGTCAATTGATGGAGGGCAATGTGTGCAGGTAGTGTTAGTGTGAGGTGCCCACACTCAGCATGTCACAGTGAGAGTGTAGGTGTCAATTGATGGAGGGCAATGTGTGCAGGTAGTGTTAGTCAAAGGTGCCCACACTCAGCATGTCACAGTGAGAGTGTAGCTGTCAGTTGATGGAGGGCAATGTGTGCAGGTAGTGTTAGTGTGAGGTGCCCACACTCAGCATGTCACAGTGAGAGTGTAGGTGTCAATTGATGGAGGGCAATGTGTGCAGGTAGTGTTAGTGTGAGGTGCCCACACTCAGCATGTCACAGTGAGAGTGTAGGTGTCAATTGATGGAGGGCAATGTGTGCAGGTAGTGTTAGTCAAAGGTGCCCACACTCAGCATGTCACAGTGAGAGTGTAGGTGTCAATTGATGGAGGGCAATGTGTGCAGGTAGTGTTAGTCAAAGGTGCCCACACTCAGCATGTCACAGTGAGAGTGTAGCTGTCAGTTGATGGAGGGCAATGTGTGCAGGTAGTGTTAGTCAAAGGTGCCCACACTCAGCATGTCACAGTGAGAGTGTAGGTGTCAATTGATGGAGGGCAATGTGTGCAGGTAGTGTTTAGTCAAAGGTGCCCACACTCAGCATGTCACAGTGAGAGTGTAGCTGTCAATTGATGGAGGGCAATGTGTGCAGGTAGTGTTAGTCAAAGGTGCCCACACTCAGCATGTCACAGTGAGAGTGTAGGTGTCAATTGATGGAGGGCAATGTGTGCAGGTAGTGTTAGTCAAAGGTGCCCACACTCAGCATGTCACAGTGAGAGTGTAGGTGTCAAGTGATGGAGGGCAATGTGTGCAGGTAGTGTTAGTCAAAGGTGCCCACACTCAGCATGTCACAGTGAGAGTGTAGGTGTCAATTGATGGAGGGCAATGTGTGCAGGTAGTGTTAGTCAAAGGTGCCCACACTCAGCATGTCACAGTGAGAGTGTAGCTGTCAGTTGATGGAGGGCAATGTGTGTGTGCAGGCAGACCCAGGCAGCAGGTACACAGCCTGGTCATCTGTGTCCACCCTCATCAGGAAAGGATACCTGACCAAGGAGAGCAGCCCTGCCAAGTCAGTGTCGCTGTCATACCTTTGTTGTAATCCTTACAGACTGAGTTGAGTGCTTCATCATGCCATGTGCAAAATATTGTGGAATTGTGTGCTTTTAACTTCTGCAAACCATTTTCCATAATCAGACCTATCAACCTTTTCCTTTCTTGTGGAATTTCTTCCGCTTAATGGTTGATCATTCTGCATCTCAGAAAATAATGTTGCCAAGGATAAAGATCAAGCTTGGCGTTTGTTCACACAGATTTGCGAATCATATTCCTGCTGTCTGTACGGTCAGGGTATTTTGTTTATTTCAGCTCATGCAAGCATGATTGCAAATAACAGAGTAAACATCAGTTATTGTCAAAAGTGTATTTATTGAGACACTTTTGATCAATGAATGTTTATTATACGAATTCTGCATGACACAAACTTAATTCATAATTTTGTTGCTTTTTAAGTACTTTGATGAATACTGATTTCAAGATTGTCATTTCAGAGACATAGTTCTCCATGTATCTAGCGGACTGAAACATTGCATTGAGTGCTGCTGACTTACAAAGTGAAATCCAAAAGCTTGTGGTAAAAGTGAATGTCATAGCTGTTTAATGCTTCCATTGTCGCAGCTTCCTCTTCCTGTCTTTTCTCCTACAACTAAACATGCCTTTCTACATCAAGTATACTGGTAACTTATCGCATTTTGAGTTTGTTTAAGAATATGACATCTGGAGAAATGCAAGAAAGCAATTTCAGCCTGAAATAAGATGCAAATGCTTTGAGTTCTATGTGCATGCATATATACAACACGCACACACACACACACACACACACACACACACACACACACACACACACACATGCACATGCACACATACACAAAGGTAGGCATGCATGCACACACACCCATACATGCATGTATACACTAAATTAATGCCAGATAGGGGAAGTGGCCATGTTTCTAGCACCGCAAAAGAACAACAAATGACTACCTCTTCATGTAAGAAAATTAATGATATTGCCTACTTTGCAAAGTTGTAAGGCACACTCTTTGTCAACTGATGATGAATGGGTAAGAAAGAGAAACATGAATGAAAATGGTTGGATCAATACACTGAGTATCTTGTCAGATCACTGAGGAAAGAAAGTGTGTTTCACCTTACTCTGGGTAGGGGGTTATAGAGGCACCACTGCCTTTGCGTGCTGCCCTCTGAGAGGTGGGGAATGACAGACTCATGGATTGCCTGACATCTGCCTCTTCTTTGTCCTTCTGGCATTGTGCCCTGCAGCATGTGTCTTGCTGGGCTGGCTTGAACCATGCCTATCAACAAGAATAAGAACGTTGTAATCATCAAGATACAGTCGAAAGGTGTATGAAAAAGAAAAATATGTGAAGGTCTTGTTTCAAGGAAAATTCTTAAGGCTAAGTGCCTTACCGGTCTTATTCATTTCATTAAATATCCTGTTAAACTAACAGATCAACAGAGGGTGATGTCTGGATTCTGTTGAAATGAGCTAGTCAGTCAGTGAAGGGTGATTGCAGATACTGCCTAACAGACGAAGGGTACACACTGGCTCACGGTCTGGAGGAGGTGGAGAGGCAGAAGGCTGCAGAAGGCGACAATGGTGGAGACAGACCTGATGGTCCAGATGATGGTCCAGAGGGAGGAGGAGATCTGTCAGCTGGGAGGAGGGACACTGGACCTCTGGTCACAGGTTTGTCAGAAAAAAAAATTATTTGGGGGGTGAGGGAGGAGGGATTGTGATATTGTGTGTACAAAGCGCATTAGGAAAGTATTCATGCTATTGTATGAAGACTCACAGCAAGTTTGGTTATTCTCATTTTAATTGTTTTTCGATTTTTGCAGTTTTACGCATTTTATGAAAATGCACACTCCCACCTTTTTAATGTCTGTTTTTATGGAACATTTTTCTGTTTGACTGTAGTAGATTTCCCTAACAACAAAGATTCCCTCAGTATGTATAACCTGTATTTTCCTTGTTCTTCTATTTTTTTTAAAGAATTTCAGGGTCATTAAGTTTCTCTAGACAGCAAAGAAAAAAGAGAAAGAAAGATAGATACTCAATAATGTTAGTGTTTACGCCTTGAGAGAGAATCCATTTGTTGTGTCTGAAGTTCTTGAAAATAACCGATTAATTTGTGTCAAATTTTTAAATCCAAAATGTTCACATGTCTTTGACCGAAGCGTGTCAGCAAAGGTTTCAAAGCTTTGTATAAATATTTATGAATTTAATAACTTCAGGGAAACACGATTCAGGTTGTGCACCAGATTAACAAAGCATGACACACATTTAGGATTACAGTGATCAAAAAGACTAAAAGTTAAAGTTATTTTGCGTTTGTTAGTCTGAATGATCTTTGAATCCGTAAGATTTTTTTGTTTGTTAATGAGTTAAAAGACCAGAAGCTGAATTGTTTTGAGTTCCGATGTCTTTAATGATTTTGTACTTATTATATTTGGAAAACAGTAGCTAATTTTGTCATAACAGCTAATCTTTTGTGTTCCATTTGATTTTGATTAAAGGATTTGTATTCCAAATCTTCAAGTTTATTATTATGTATGTATGCTAGTAATCAGTAGATCAGGAATCAGTTATGGTACAGAGGTGAAAGTGATCTGGTCTGCTCTGTAAAACCAGGTTAGAAAATGGTCTTTTTTCCCCAATCCAGTTCAGCTAAATTTGTTTTTGGCCTTATCTCTGGCTTTCAGATGTATAATGTCTGAATTTTTTTTCTCTTTATGCTCAAAAGTAGAGAAAGAAAGAGTGAGAGAGAGGGATAGAGAGGGTGTTTGAAGAGGGATGTGCGTGTGTGTGTGTGTGTGTGTGTGTGTGTGTGTGTGTGTGTGTGTGTGTGTGTGTGTGTGTGTGGTGTGTGTAGATGGGTGGAAGTGTGGGCATGTGAGGAGTGGTGTTTGTTCACTTCATTATTATCCTTTTTTTTTTTCAATAGTAATGTATTGATTTTTCTGTCCTGCAGACCATGGGGACAAGATGACTCAAGCAGCTGAAAGGCAGTTTGAATGTGCACATGGGGAGGAAAGGACATTGCTGAATAATGAAGACCCAGACGTCGTGCTTCTTGAGGAAGCGGAAGGCAGTGTGACTAATATGGAAAGTGATTACCAAGGGACACGTACGAAACCGCAAACTGATGAGTGTGTCTTAGTAGACGAGTGTGATGTCAGTGACGATGGCAGTGATGATGATGATGAGCTGCCTGCGCTGACCTTGCCATCACTTGCTGATAGACTGAAGCCAACCACTTCCACATCTGTATTTGTGTCAAGAGCAGCATCTGAAGACAGGTATGCCATCTGTGTTCGAGTGCATCTGATCAACTAGCTCTTTTGATGTGTCATACAGAGTGTACGAGATCACAGGGTCAGTTCAGACATGCCTTTAAAACAGGTCTTTGTCTTGAATGATTCATCCACATCTCCTAACAACCCACCTTGGACTTTTCATGTTCAGAGATCTGCCTTGATCTGGCCTCTTACTGCAAAGATTTCACCAGCCATCTGGTGTACAAGACATTTTTTTGCTGAACTTTATTCTAAATTTCCATCCATCCAGGGAATATTCACTGAAGGTTCTAAAGCTAATGTCTGAGTTGCTTCTGCTACATAGGGCTAAATAGCTTCCTCTCAGAGATGTTCTAAACACATTCCCTCCGCCAACTCCCTCTGCACTGTTGAGTTCACATTCTTGGTCCTGGCACTACAAATGAATGGTCTGTAAATCAGAACATGAAGACTTGTTCATCCTCTCTGACCCCCCTTCTGGTTTGGAGGCCTTAACACCTTTGTAAATTAACAGACAGTAACCTCAAGCACCCTCTACTCCTGAATTTCTTTTTTAAGCTGAAAACTTCTCTGAAATCTGATGGTTATAACCTAGTTTTTGTTGGGGTTCCTGGTTGTGTTGGTGTTTGAGGCAGTGACTGAATCAACTTGCCATCAATAAAGAGCTGAACAGATTCTGTATTCCTCACACCGATCTGAAAGCTAGACTCAGATTTATGTCAAAGACCGTTGACAAGAGGAATGGAACACGCTGATGGATAACAAATTCTTTCAAATCCATCCAGATTTTAAGGAGTTTTTAACCAAGTACCATTGGTGTTCATAATGAAGGAACAGTTTGGTGCTGATTACCCTCAGGCCTCTCCTGTTACACCCACTGGTATCTTTCAACAGGTGACAGAGCTCTATGGTGCATTCCATGTGATGTACCACTCACAATAAAAACATGTTCTTAGAGTGTGTTGGGACTTACATGGTGTCAGACATTAATATTTTACAGCAGACTCTGTGAAAACCTTGTTCAGAAATACTCCATCTAATGTGATGTTTAAGTTCCTGAAAGATAATGTAATTGTGTTTTGTGGCAGAAAGATTTTAAAGCAATTTTTGTGCATTTTAGAAAACTTGGTTTAATGAGTTGTGGATTCCCCCCTCCGCCCAACATCTGTGTAGTGAATTGACCCTTGATGAAGTGACAGCCCTGATGTTGCCCCTTATGGTTGGCTGCGATATACAAAAAAAAAAAACCATCAAAGGAAAATTATTGAACAAAAACTGCAAATCTAACTCACACCGAGTTTTGTATTAAAAAAAACAACAACCACTGTAGTGCCTGCAGCTTACTGTGCATGCATCTGTCTCTTCTTGTTCATGTGTGTAGCTTACCACTGTGGTCACTTGCTTGTTCATGTCTGTAACTTACCACTGTGGTCACTTGATTGTTCATGTCTGTAACTTACCACTGTGGTCACTTGATTGTTCATGTCTGTAACTTACCACTGTGGTCACTTGATTGTTCATGTCTGTAACTTACCACTGTGGTCACTTGCTTGTTCATGTCTGTAACTTACCACTGTGGTCACTTGCTTGTTCATGTCTGTAACTTACCACTGTGGTCTCTTGCTTGTTCATGTCTGTAACTTACCACTGTGGTCTCTTGCTTGTTCATGTCTGTAACTTACCACTGTGGTCACTTGATTGTTCATGTCTGTAACTTACCACTGTGGTCACTTGATTGTTCATGTCTGTAACTTACCGCTGTGGTCACTTGATTGTTCATGTCTGTAACTTACCGCTGTGGTCACTTGATTGTTCATGTGTGTAACTTACCACTGTGGTCACTTGATTGCAGGTCTGTCTTTTTTTTTTTACCCTAGGGGTGCCTCTTTTCAAGCTGGCCAGAAAACCCACCAATAAGAAATATGAAAATTGCCTTTGAATGGATGGAATTGCCAGTAGTAAGCAAACTGCTTTCAACATGATCCTTTTAAGGCCCAGTTTCTCTCAGCTTTGTGAGGATTTCTTTGTGTAAACAGAAAGAACTGTTTGTGAAGAGGAATCCCGGTTTGGACTGGTCAAATCACCCATTTACACATCATCACTACTATCTGTCCTTTCATGATTACCGCTCTACGCTACAGAGTGTGTTTTGGCAGTAGGTAAGGCCTTTTAAATGTTAGGCAGTGTCTGAGAGGAGATATTTCAGCAGTGGAGGAGAGGGGGAGAAAGAAGGGGAAGTGGTCGTGGCTTGATGAGCGTCATGATCGGGGCGTGAAGAACTGATTAAGGTTTAATTGTCTTCTGCCTTGTCTCCTCCCATCCCACTTGTACTTTCCAGTCTGAAACATTTTGAGAATCAGTTTTCAGATATAGAAAAGTTTTGAGAGTCGGTTTTCATCAGTTTTTCAGCCTGGTCATTAAATCATGCGGTACCTCGATATATGTGAGAAAGACTGTTGGAAGAAGATTTTGTCATAAATCAGCATGCTTGACAATGAATTCACATCCTCATACTTTTGGACTGTTTTTCTGTTTGTGTTCACATCTGTTCGTGCTATGCTTGTTTTCAGTGTGTGATATAGCCTTACTGTGCATGATACAGAACCTGACAAAGACAGACTGTGCGGTTTGCAGACGACTGCGGTACTGGTATGTGGCAGAGGACGATCAACTGGTGACCAGGAAAGATCGAGCCTGTGTAGAAATAGAAGGTGAGTCAGTGAAATATAAAACATCATCATGACAAATTTTAAAAATTTTATGAGGGGGGTCTTGTTTGTGGTGAAGGGGGTTTCTTTGTTGTTGTTGAAAAGAAAAAGACTGGCAGAAACTGCTTTAAGGTTTGAATTACATGCAAGACACATTGCTTAAACTGATCTGTTTTGGCTGTGGATTTTTTCCTGCACATACCAGAACTCAAGCACAATGCACAGGTAGGGTTGTCGTTTACCTGTATTATCATCAGAAATTAAGATGGTCAGGTATTGGCTAGGTGGCATTGCTCAGTCTCAAAGAGGCTATGAAAACCTGCTCAGTATAAGACGAAAAGCAGGAAATGGTAACAAGGATTTTAGTTTGTCCTCAGTCTTGTTTGGAAGGAGAGTAAAGAACAAAGATGATGGCAAATGCTGAGGCCATGTTTCAGAGAAGACAGTAAAGCAAGTAATGTTTTTGAGAAAGGATTTTTAGAAAGCTGATGTTCAGTTGATGCTATCATTGCCATGCTGATCACAGTGCTGACACCAGCAATAGCTGGTTTGGCTGAGGAGAGTCAATTTTGGTTTTGTTTTTCTAGTCAGAGACATCCAAGAATGACAGTACACAGGAGTTGGTAATCGTAACATGTTTGTTAGAGGTAATATTCTTTCAAAGGGGGAATAGTGTTCTTGTGGTTTATGATTTCATTTTTTTTCTGATTTGGTGTGTGTTTTCAGTAGTAGGCATTTTGCTTGCATAGGTTTGTGCAGAGTGGAAGATCTGTGGACTGGCATGCAGTGGCTTTTGGGTTCCCTGCCATAAAGTAGTCTAAAGTTAAATGAGCTGTGCAGAGTGGACTGGACATGCATGTGGCTTTTAGGTCTTGCCCTAAAGTCTTGCGCATAACATGTTAGTTCCTTAAAGTAGTTCTAATAGAGTTGTGCAGAGTGGACTGGACATGCTGTGGCTTTTAGGTTCCTTGCCCATAAAGTAGTTCTAAAGTTAATGAGTTGTGCAAGGTGGACTGGACATGCTGTGGCTTTTAGGTTCCTTGCCCGTAAAGTAGTTCTAAAGTTAATGAGTTCTTTTTGCAAGGACAAAAAATTCACAAGATCACGCTTTGAGAATTTTTTTTTTTTTTCTGACCCAGTAGAGCATTCGGTGCTGTTGAAAGTGCTCCTGGTCTGTAGCAACAAATGCGCTGAAGTGGATGAAGATAAGTGATTGCTCGTCCGTTTTCGTTGTCCCGAGTGTTTTGTATCTTGCCTGAAGAAGACCTAAGAGTTCAAAATGCATCATGTTTGGTCTTGTGATTCGTTTGTCTACTTTTTTTTTTTTTTTTTGCAGTGCGCTTATTACTAACATTTGAAATTTAAAAAAAAAATGATGAGAAGAACTACATGTGTAAGAGCTGTATTGTTTTTCACCACCAAAAAGTGTACATGGTTTGTTGCTTACTCAGTTACTGTGTGCCCTTTACTTGTGCAACTTAAACACAACTCTTTGGCTTGGTCTGTTTTCTCTGCATGTTGCTGTGGAGTGAAGATACTGGAATGAGTTTCCTGGTGAAGATCAGCTATCAAGATCTCCTACAAGGGGGCTGCCAGTATAAACTGGATATGACAAGGTAATGGTCTTCAACATGCAATTCTTATCTTTAATTCCTAGTTAAATGTGTATTTGTGTGTGTGATTTTTTTTCCTTCCAGCATTCGCATGTGCGTTTATGTCACTCTGTATGTATGTGCACCATGCGTGTGTGTGTGCGTGCGTGTGCGTGTGTGTGTGTGAGTGTATGTTTTGTGTATAAGGTGCACGTGTTGATTTTGTGTTGTTGCTATTTATTTATGTAGTTCTTGTTTGTCTTCGTTCCCTTTGAGAAAGCATTTTTTAAAAAGACCTTAGAAAATGATTGTAAGAAAAAAAAAAAGAAAAGAGAAAAAAAAAAGTGACCTAAAAAAAAGAGGGAAACATGAATATCATATACAATGTTCACCTTGATAAAGGCAAGTCTTTTTGTACTGCTGTATGTCTTCTCATCTTATACAATGTTTACCTTGATAAAGGCAAGTCTTTTTGTACTACTGTCTTCTCATCTTGACTGGTGTGGAAATTGCGTCAGGTGGAGGAATGATATTGTGCGAGGAATATTGGAACCATGATTTATTTCAAAGAATCAAACCTGCAAAGTATTGGGTAAAAGAAAAAAAGAGTAAACACTGCAATGGTCTGAAATAAGGATAATATGCAACATCAGTAAGAATTGCAATATTCTCCTCCTCTCTCCCCCCCCCCCCCCCCCCCCCCACTGCCCTACCCCACCTCCCCACCAGTTTTGTCATGTCTGTATTGCAGCATGTATGCAGCAGTATGGGAATAGTACTGGACTGTTTTTCATGCTTGCAGGCCTGTAGGGGATGATTTTGTGTTTGCCTATCTCTCTGAAGAAGACTGCTATGAGGAGGCTTTACCACCGCTACAGACAGAGACACCTGCCACCATGACACGGGCTGCAGAATCAACGGTACCCCACTCCACGGCAATAGCTGGGTCTGTAACCTTGTGAAGGCATTCAACAGTAGATCTTATGTGATGAGATCTGTAACTTAGTCATTTTACAGCAGCAGCTTTATTACTTAAATTTAGTTGCAACTACAGAAGCAATAAACTTCAACCCATTTACTGATGTGTGACTTTTATAAATGTTTGGGATTGAGTCTGTGTTTTTTATCTGTTTTATGCGTTTTCTTTTATGAATGTGTTAGAGACATGAAGCATGACAAGTTTCTTGATCACTGATGTGTGTAGGTCGTCAACATCTGGTGCAAAACCCAGACAAGTGCATGAAATCTCCGACAGCGATTCGGACAGCGAACAAGTTCCTTCCAAATCTGACATCATCTTGGGCAGCTCTGGACATGGGTCTGCACCATCCTATACTTCTGTGAAACCCTTCAGCCTGGGCAGCAAACCAGCTGGAAGTGGAGTCCACTCCTCATCAGCAGCAGCCTCAAGCCACAAAGAAACGACAGCAGCCAGGATTGGGGGGAATCTGCAGATGCCGGTACGTCAAAGATTCCAAGGGAGCCAACGTTTGATAGTGCTCAGGACTCCGTTGGCAGTGGGGAGTCCACAGCGTCCAGTGCTGTTGAGGACTTTGTGCTGTGGCCTGGCACTTTTGAAGTTGTGTTGTGTGTAGACAACAGAGAGTTCTATGGAAGGTGAGCCTATGTAGAACTGGGCACACGTCTTTATCTTAAACTGTAAGCCAAGGTGGGGCAATAATCATGTTGCACTGAGGGAAAGAAATGTGTTCACTGCACACAGGTTGATTTTTCTTTATCCAGAGAAATATGATGCAACGAAGACAGTTATACAAAACAGTACAGCACAGCTGTATGCAGTACAGTTCAAATACAATATGATACAGTGTAGTGAAATTCAAAACAACACAAAAAGAAACAAACCATTATCAAATGCACACCATATTTGTCTGAGAAGCACGATTTCAGGTGAACATATTTACTTACTTTCATGCAATGAATTATTGTCCAGTTTCCATATTTGGCTTATCAGGACGTGTGTGCATACATTCAGTAGGGTTTATTTCAAGTCTCAGAGTCCCAATTTTTAGTACTTCAGATTGCAGTGTTCTTCTTTATAACACAGTTGCAACATCGGTACTAGTAATGATTTAAAGTTTGTTCTTTTGCTGTATCTGTAATATCTAATCCAAGAGTGACTCCTGCAACTGATCATTGAATTACAAGTTCACAAGTTGTTTATTTTGTCCATGAAGGAAAATTATTTTTGGTGACTCATTGCAATATCACATCATAAAATACAGTGTTAAATACAATAGAATCAAATCAAACTAATCAGCTTCTATAAACAACAAATTGAAGAAAAGTGCAGGACAGTATTCATGCACACCACTGATCGCAACAGAGTTGCGCCCCCTTAAGTCACTATCTCTCTCTCCCCCTGAGAATTAGACTCCTCTAATAACATTAATCCCACAGTTCTTGCAGGTGATCATAGGATTTTTGTGGAGAGAACACAAAGCTCTGTAGGTCCTTGCATAAGGTTAAAAGTCATTTTTATCACCTGGTTCTCACTCTGCTTTGCAGATGATTTGAGATACTTACTTTTTGTGGTGAAAAAAGTTGACTGTGGATAACTATGATCTGCCAATGGAAAGATAGTTCAGCAGGGAGGAAGTGGTTGCAATGTAAAGGATACAATGTGAGTTTTGTTTCAAAGACAAGATAGAAATTGCGTTGATGGAAAACGGTGAAGTGTGCGCTTGTTGTACAGACATGTTCATTTCACTTTGATTCATCTTTTCTAAAAAGGTTACAGTTCATTCTTACAAGTGCTTGTTAAAATTCTTTTAAGATAATTGATTTTGGAGGGGGGGGGGTGGAAGTGTATGAGAACCCCTAATGGCATGATATTTTTATGCTTGCATGTGTTTCATTACCATTATGAAGGCCGACTGCCTGAAACTTTGGTGACAAAGCATATGGCTCAGCTTTGGCTGTACCCTTGGATGTTTGTGTGCCTCCTGCACCTTTACCGACACAAGTGGGCCTGTTGCAGTCAGTCGAGCAGCAAGTCCCTCCTGCCTGACCTCATCAAGAATGGAGTGACCTGCGACTTGCGCCTGTTGAATGTGGGGGACTTGCTGTGGGTGGCCAGGGAGAAGGTGCCAGCGGGGCAGCCCCTGGGAAAGCTAGGGGGCGTGGCACCGCCAGTGAGGAGAGAGCTGGTGCTGAGCTACGTGGTGGAGAGGAAGCGCATGGATGACCTGGTCAGCAGTATGATAGGGGGCAGGCTGAAGGAACAGAAGGTCAGCACTCAGTGAAACAGTTCCCCAACTTGTTCAGGCCTGAAAGGAATGAGTCGAGTCATTGCTAGCCATCTTCTCTTCTCCTCTCACTTTCTCTGTCTGTTTGTCTGTTTGTCTCTCTCTGATTCTCTCTCTCTCACACACACTCTCTCTCTCTCTTTCTCTTGGTTTCTGGCTCTCTTTCTGTCTCTCTCTCTGGCTCTCTCTGTCTCTGTCTCTCTCTCTATCAGTTAAGCTCTCTCTCTTCCTGTCTCTCTTGGTGTCTTTTCTTTCATCTTCCTTTTGCTGTCTTTCTTTTCTCTATGTCTTTGTAAATATTCATCCATTATGGTTTTTGTTATATGTGTATATTTCATACCAGCCACAGTTAAAAAGCAAACCGTGGCTTATTCTGCTTTTTTCTGCTTATTCTCATTTACAAGATTTCATTCATTTGGGCATTCTCTCTCTGTCTTTGTCTCTGTCTCACTGTCTCTCTCTTGGCCCTTTTTTTTTCTATTATTGCCTCATTTACTCTTGGTATTGATGCCTCAGTTTTTTTCTCCCACCATACATTCCTCTCTCCCTTTGTGTCTCTTGTCTTTCTGTACCTCATTCCTGCATATCCTGCTCTTGTTCTTTTACTCTCTCTCTCTCTCTCTGTCTCTGTCTCTCTCTCTGTCTCTCTCTCTCTCCTCTCTCTCTCTCTCTCTCTCTCTCTGGCTCTCTCTGTCTGTCTGTCTGTCTGTCTGTCTCTCTCTCTCTCTCTCTCTCTCTCTCTCTCTCTTCCCCCCCCCCCCCCCCCCCCTCCCCCCCTCTCCCCTTCCTCCTGCTGACTCTCAGTCTTGATAACTCACCAAATCCGTTTGTTTCAGTTTCGCTTGAAGCACTGTGGTCTGCAGGAGAAAATCATCTTGATTGAAAGCTACGGCTCCATGGAGCATTTCAGCATTTCAGAGGACCGCATAAAGCAGGCCATTGCCAACACTGAGGTGAGTGAAATTTCCTGCCATCCATTTCCCGGACAGAATTGAAGATCGTTCTTTTGATTTTCATTTATCATCTTTCGAGTTGACTCACAGCAACTTTTAGAATATTGCTAAACCATTCTATTTTTTGTTCTTTCCTTTATTTCTTCCTTTCTTTTTTTTGTGTAAGTGTTAGTGTAGTTCTCTTCTTCCTCACATATGTAATTTGTGGTGCAAACATTTTGTCGATGCCTGTCAACACCTGACTAACGCTGTGGAGTGTGCGTAATACAGGCATCTTTTATATGATTCTCGTCCATGAGGGTCCCTTCTCCCCTCCACTATCCCAAACATACTGTCATTTTGTTATTGTTGTTGCTGTTGTTGTTTTCTTCTTTGTCACTGTTACTTAAGCAAATGTGTTGTAGCATGTAGGGTCTAGTCCGCATGCAATTGCATCTTGAGGACTAAAGTAAAATTGAAACATGTTTTTTGCCTCACTTTTGTGCCTCCCCTCCCTCCCCTTCACCTCCTTTCTCCCTCCACCCACCCCCCTCCCCCACAGGTGTGTTTTGTTCACACCTCGCTTTCCATCTCTTTCTTGCACAGTCCCATGTAGGCTAAAGGTTTCACGGTCCATGTGGCGGTAGTTCACAATGACACATCGCTTCAAGCTGTCCAACAGAGAAGACACTACTGGTCACTGATATCATGTCTCTCATAGGTTGTCCTGATCCCACATGTGTATGGCATCCCTTGCTGTGTTGATTACTGACAACACTGGTTGTTCAGACATGGACTCAGACTGGGTAAGACAGGCCACTGCAACCCTGTAACTACAGATTCCTTGAAATAACGTCATAAAGTGTATTGTCACAAAAGACTGCTGTGTTGTCTCCATGGAGAGAGAGTGTTGCAGTAGTGTAAGGCCATCCTGTTTTTTTTTCTCCTGAGTGCATTTGTGTTGACCTTTCAGAATGTCTTTTTCAGCAGACTGTAGCCAGGGATGTCTTTCTGGTGTTTACTTAGCCTGTGCTAAGTGCATGCTGTTCATGGGATCTTGGTTCATTGTCTCATCCAAAAGACTGGCACTGAGTCCTCCATGAAAGTCTGGTGGAAAGGTGAAGAGAAAACCTGCCACATGTGAGACTGTAACATAGCTGCCAACCCTCCCGAAATTTTCGGGAAACTCCCGAAAATGAAAATCTGACAGGAAATCCCGAAAGTTGTCTTTTTTTCCCGAAAAATGAAAAATCAAAAATCACTTCACGTTTCGGTAATTTTTCGCAAGGTGTCGGTAAAAAGACACATCGGTTTACCAAAACAAATCGACTTCCGCCCGTTACTTCCGTCCGGTACTTCCATCCGCGCGAAAATGGCTTCAGGAAAGCAGTGTCACATGGACTCGAAAAAAAGGGCAAAAGTCAAGTTTTTTGCCGCGATACAAAGTCGACTACGCCTTCATTGATGCGTCCAAGAGAGACGAATATCATGCGTTTTGTAAAGAATGCCGTACTGATATCAACATCTCACATGGTGGAAAAAAAACACATCGAACTTCATGCCTCTTCTGCCAAGCACAAGAGGAATGCGGCGATGATGCCATGATGGTGGTACATGGTCAAAGCCAACATGAGTGGGGCTTGCTATGAGCAGCAGTTTCCAATAGATTTGTTGAAAAAAGCGAAGTCGGCAACATCAGATGCCCTCAAGGACAGAGAACAACTCAATCCCCCCCCAGCATCCTCCTCCTGTTAGGCTGACAGGTTGTGAAAAAAAAGTGTAGTTCTGAACAGATATAGGTGTACATTGTAGGAAATAAATTTTTCCTTAGTGATTCCCTCCCCCCCCCCCCCCCCCCCCCCCCCCCCCCCCATTTTTTTGTGTTCTTTATTACCATGGTGATGATGATTACCAACATCTTGATAGAAACTTTCAGTTTGCTGTTACAAGACTATAGAGAATCAGATATCCAGGGGTGATGAAACAAGAAAATTGCAATATTGGTGGTATCCATTGTATACAGACTGAAAAACCAAGACTTCCAAAGCATCTTTCATCGTAGCTAGATAATCTAGGAGCAAAGAGCAACACAAATGGACATTAGTCTGGAGACTTTTCTTCTCTGCGTAACCTGTCAAGCCACAGTTTACTTGTTGGACTGAAGTGGTAAGTTGAAGTGCTTTCTAATGTTGAGCAATGTGTGATGACTGTAATTTTTGTAATCTGTATGCTTTGCTATCAGTACTGTTCATGTCTAATTCTAGCATGATGAGATGGAAGAAATATCCCCTTTTCGACCTGAGAAAAGCTAATTTTTTTACCTCCATATGTGCATGTACCCATCAGCGTCTGGGGGCGTTGCCCCCAGACCCCCAGCAGGGGCGTTGCCCCTGCACCCCACTGGGGGCCTACGGCAGCCCCCGGACCCCCGCCTTCTCACAGGAATTTCTGTTCCAACAGGTTGGCAGCTATGCTGTAACCATGGACACAGTATTCTCCAGTGACTATGGAACATGTTGACAGTAACTCACTGAAGGTTCTGAATTGAGGACATAAAAACTGAAATCACCAGCCATCGTGGAGCAGGGGTCAGCATTGTGGAAGATCGTGGATTAGATTCCCATCAGAGCCATGTATTTATGGGATTTTTCTGCCCTGACCATTTCCCACCCAGAGCTGAGTTTGCTGTGGGTTTAAACGGGAAGACTGGATCCAAATGGTCAATTCTGCCCACTGAATCAATGTATTTCTAAGAGTGTTAAGAGTGTTGCTCAAATTTTCTGACCAATATTGAGGTGCCACTGTCTCTCAGGCCTTGTTGACACCATGTTAAAAGAGTAAAGCACAAGTACAGTCCTCATGCAGTCTCAGACTCCATAGCATCATCTTCATGATCTCAGTCTTCACTGGTCAACATAAACAAGTCTTAAATTCTGTGTCCCTTCATGCCATACTCTCATGGTGAACTCAGTTTTAATTCCCTCTCCACATCTATACACTTGCTGAGTTCTATGTCGAGGTCAGCAGTACTGACAAGGTCATAAGGACTGTTGTTAAAAAGAAAAGAAAAGAAATAATGGATGCAGGAGTGGAAAGAGCTAAATGTGGCCAAAACGAAAGAGTTGGTCATCGACTTCCGAAGGAACCGCTGTGACATCCAACCTCTGAACATCAAAGACGAGCTAAATGTGGCCAAAACGAAAGAGTTGGTCATCGACTTCCGAAGGAACCGCTGTGACATCCAACCTCTGAACATCAAAGGCCAGCAAGTAGAGATTGTCAGCACCTACAAATACTTAGGGACGATCATCGACGATCAGCTGAGCTGGACTGCCAACGTGGATGCCTGCTGCAGGAAGGCCAACCAGCGGTTGTATTTCCTTCGGAAGCTGAGATCCTTCCAAGTCAGCCAGGAGATACTGTTCCTCTTCTACCAGGCGGTGGTCCAGAGTGTCATGCTGTACAACCACATCTGCTTCTTCAGCAGCGCCAAGACAGCGGACACGAACAGGCTGGAGAAGATAACACGGACAGCAGCACAAGTGGTGAAGGCGAACCTTGCAACACCAACCACCATCTTTGAGCGTGCTGCCATCAAAAAGCTGATGGCTATCATGATAGACACCTCCCACCCACTTCACCCTGCTGTGCAGTCTTGCAGGTCCAACAGAGAGGGCTCTCGGCGCCTGCGTTGTCCAAAGGCCAGGACCACTCGTATGCGGAAATCCTTTCTGCCAACTGCTGTCAGGCTGTACAACGCAGCAACAGGACGAGAGTGAAATCTGACTGCCTGCAGAGCGCCTGCATATATGCGTACATGAGTACGAGAGTGAGTGTGTGCGCGCACGTACACGCAGATGCGCACGTGTGTGTGTGTGTGTGTGTGTGTGTGTGTGTGGACATGGAAGCTCCAACGAAAGAGGAAGCCAACGGAATTGTGTGCTGGAAAATGTTTGGGGGTAGAAGGGGGAAGTAGGAATGGATGGGTGTGTTTAACCATGTGTAACTTAGAAAATGCACGTGCTATGAATTGACTGCTTTGTTTTAATGCCAGTCTGATTTTTAACACCTTTTCGATGATGATTATAATAGTGTGTGTGTATGTGTGTGTGTGTGTGTGTGTGTGTGTGTGTGTGTGTGTGTGTGTGTGTGTGTGTGTGTGTGTGTGCGCACGCGTGTGTGCGTGCGTGCGTGCGTGCGTGTGTGTGTGTGTGTGTGTGTGTGTGTGTGTGTGTGTGTGTGTGTGTGTGCTAGTAGATGGTGGGGGAAAGGTTTGGGGGGGGGGGGGGGGGAGTGCATAAGAAGTTAAGTGTGTTTTCGGGTCTTAAATGGTTATCGTTTTAGATTTTGTCCATGTTTTAGCTCTCTGTCTCTGTGCGTCTGTCTGTCTGTCTCACCCTGTCTCTCTCCTTCTCCTACCCCTCCCTCTCGGTCTCTCTCTCTCTCTCTCTCTCTCTCTCTGTCTGTCTCTCCCTGCCTGACGATTTGTCGCTCTCTGAGTCCCTCTCTTTCTCACCTTCACTATGTCTGCCTCTAACTCACATGCTCTCTTCCTTCCCCGTTTGGTTTGTCTCTGTCTGTCCCTTCTATTATACTGTTTCCTCCATCTCAGTTTCCCAGTCATTCATATATTGTAGTCCAGTTTTTCCCCTATGTACATACTTTATGACAGCAAGATTGAGAGAGTGGTTGAGCAGGGTTGGGACGGGGGGGGGGGGGGGGGGGGGGGGGGAAGGTTGGAGGAGTGTGGAGGATGGGGGAGGGTGGGAGAGAGGGGGGGGGGAGGAGGGAGAGAGAGAGGGGGAGGGGGGGAGAGAGAGAGAGAGAGAGATGTGGGTTTGGGCATGCGGTGCACACACACGTTGGGAGTGTGTGTGTGTGTGTGTGTGTGTGTGTGTGTGTGTGTGTGTGTGTGTGTGAGTGTGTGTGTGTGTTTGGGGGGGTGTAAATGTTTGGGTATGGATTTGTATTGGTATAAATGTCTAATTTTGTACATGTACATAAACCACATGGGAAAAGGGGTGATTTTGTTTTAGAGGCCTGTTTTACCCACATATTGACGTTGAATTAATGATTAACGTTGAATTGTTTGTATTTTTGTTTTACGTGCCTGCAAAAACATTTTCCTTGTGTATATGGGGATATAATAAAAAGTCTGAGTCTGAGTCGGAAAGACCAGGCATTTGTCACATTTTCTTTCTATTTTAACGGTGAGGAATAAGAATGAAATCAATGCTGTTGATATGAAGGTCTGTTTGGGTCTCTGTTTTTGTGCCATAGAGGTGTAATTAATTCTTTTCTTATTCTACCTCCTAGCGTTCACCAGGCTCAAGACCTGCAGTATCAATCAAGAAATTAAAGAATTATGAGAAGGACTCTTGTTGATGCACCTGTACAGGAGACAGGAGTTGTTTGTTTGGTTCCCGACTTCTCACTTGGGCCCCACAATATTCCACCAACCTGGGTACATCTGCTGCTGTTTCCAGAGTCACAGAATGCCTAAAATTTCACACATCTTCTGGCATCAACAGTATCTGTATATGGGCCTGGCAAATAGTGAATGGGTGTCAGCTGTGTTCATGACCCAGGGATTCAGAACTTTGCAAGCGAAGCTGGCAACAAGTAGTAGGGAACAGAAAAGTAACCAACCAAAGGAAAACACTTTGACCAGCAGAATCCACAGAACTCCACACATTTTCATTGAAAGTATCGGGTGAACTACTCAAATATCTGTTGATCATTTGAAGTTGGATCTGATGGCAATGTTTCTTTCTGCAGATCATTGATGGCTTCACAGTGAAGCAGACAAAGGATTCCAAAGAGACTGCAGCCTACCTGACTTTGATGACACGATACCTGCAGAGCTACTACCAGGTCAGGACGAATCAAAAACAGTGACCTTGATGATGATTTTTTGGAGATGGCCACATTGAACTGGCCTTTTTGTTATTTCTGTTGCCCTCCAACCTTGGCCTAGGTCTAGAGCAGGGTATTGTATTTGGTCATCGATGTGTGTGTTTTTTCTGCATGCATGATTTTAAAAAAGTCAGAGGGTTCATCATCGAAAGACGGTTTGTTGGGTTAGTGTTTACATAGGAATAAATTTTTAGGTCTTTTGGATTAGTATTGATAAAACACGGATGGAAAAACAGTTCAACATTATATCAAACAATTTACGGACCAGTGATTAAAAAAAAGAAAAAAAGAAATCTGACAGGGGAGGTAACTTTTAACTTCTGTAAGAAAAAAAAAACAAACTTAAGCTTGCAACAAGCATGTCCTGTTCATTTTCAGCAAGTTGGATAGATAGCTCTGATTGTGAAGTTGTTTTTCTACAGAGGTGCAACAAGACATCTGGTGGTTCATGATGTATTGTTCACATATTTTTTTGGTCATAAGATTGCTGCAGGCCCGCAAAGCTTGTCAGCAGCTCACACAAACACTGAAACAGTATTGAACTCAGTCTGGAAAGACCGAAGGTAGACGGTCTTTGTTGGACAGTGGAGAAACCATCTCTTGGACATCACGTGATAGATTATTTGTTTGACAACGCTTTTTTTGTTTGTTTTGTAAACAGCTGTTTGATTCTTCAACAGTGTCACATGACACCTGCCTTGGTGTTCTGCTACTTTGAAGCTTGTGGCATTAGGGAGGGGTGGGAGGAGGTGAGTCAGAACTTGAATGAAGGAAAACAGAAAAATCAGTAAATGCAGAACAGCATTTTATGCATGAAGTCTGCAGTGTCTGTTAGTTCAAATGACTGTTTTCCTGCATTTGTTCTGTATTGAATAAAGACTTGTTGTCGGTTCCAGGATAAGAGGTTTTCCCAGATATGGATAGTTTTGTGTATTCAGCTTGTTTCTCATACTTACCTGTCCAAACAAATGTCTTATTACTGTTTTCTATGGAACATTGTCTTACTTTCAGGAAAGAAACAAAATTGAGAGAGCATGAAATAACCACGGCTCCATAACCAGTTGGGACAACAGAATGAAAAGATGCAAAAACTGAACTCTATTTGGGCACAATTCATGAAGTGAACTTATTAAGGGTGAACATTCTGTTGCCCTAACTGGCTATAGAAGCGTGGTTAACTTCCTGCTCACTCAATCATGTTTTTGTTGTTGTTGAGAATTATGATAATATGGCAATGTTCCGCGCCAAGTAGGGATAATGCAATTGTTTGGACAGAGAAGTATATTGTAAAACTTTTTTTTAAAGAAAAACAAATCACTTTCATAGTTATGGGACAATCAGATTAAAAGCAGAACTGCACTCATGCACAGGGAAGCACACACATGCATGCATGCACATTCACATGCATGCACTCACATGCACGTATGTGCACGCACACACATGCACACATGCACACACGCGCGCACACACACACACACACACACACACACACATACACACACACACACACACACACACACACCTACCTCATATAATAACAGTTAATTTCTTCCCCACTGGATCCATTCACATGCAGAGAGAGCGTCTTCAGAGGATGACCTGCAGTTCACTACATTATTAATCAGCACACGCACTGGCATGGTGATTGCAGAACAAGACGCTGCGCTCCTGTAGTCGAGACAGCATCAGGGAACTGGGGATAAGATTCAACATCAACGACTCGGAACAGATGTTGATGCCTTTTGATCACTTCAACCAGGCTTCTCTGAAAACTAAGGTTTGTGATGTATTGATGAAATGAAAATGATGATAAGTGTTATATCCATAGGCCTGTCTTGCTGAAGTGATTGAAGATAAGTGATTGCTCGTTCATTTTCGTTGTCCTAATTATTTTGTACCTTTCCTGAAGAAGACCTAAGAGGTTGAAAACGCTGGTGTTTGTCTTGTGATTCATTTGTCCATGTTTTTTTTTTTCGGTTCGCTAACATTTATTTCAGAATTTTGTTTAGATTTCTCGCCTGCAGTCTCTCCCTTTGCAACTAGATCTAGATTTGACTTTAAGGCTACATGACATTAATTCTATAGGGGCTTCTATATGCCTATTTTGCAGTGTTACAAACTGTTTGGGCATTTTGTGTGTGTGAGTTTTTTTGTTTTGGTGTTATTCTGGATGTACATTTGACTGATTTTTAATTTGTTTTTAAATCTGGGGAGAGAGAAACTGATTTTTAATTCATTTTTAAATCTGGAAGAGAGAAACAAAATGAAATGGTTGAAGCCCCAGTATTAAGATTTATATTGCCATAGTTAGGTGGTTGTACATTACCTTGAATGTTGTATGTATGTATTTTCTTTTTGTTTTGTTTTATGGAGCTAATGATTTGAAACGATGGATTCGGATGGTTCATACTGCCGTAACCTTGTAGGTGTCAAGCTGTTTCTAAAAACTGTTCATGACCCTCGCTCAGTTGTATGCAGAGAGATTTTTTTAGCCACATTGTGAATTGTTGATGGACAGAGAAAAGCATTGTTTGATTGGTTGTCCATTAAGGCAGGATTCAAGCAAAAGGTGTGGAGAGAGAGTGTGTTATGAAAGGATGTGAAAACCGATATTGAATCACTGTTTTTTCTTGATTTATTTATTTCAGCCACTGACTGTCAGAGAGCTCTTTGCCAAGCAGCTGATACAGTTGTGGGGAATGTCAGCTGAGAAAGCCAAAGCTGTTGTGGATAAATATCCTACACCTTCAAGGTAGGCTGAGAGAGCCTGTCTCATCAGTTTGAACCGTGGTTACCCTAGTAATGACCTATATGCTGCTGGGTGAAGTGGTGTGTGTTCGCTTTCCATGGACCATGCACTCATCTTATGATTCCCATCATTCCATTTTGGTGATTTCCATTGGAGATCCTATGCCCAACCACTGTTATTGATTCCCATTCATGTTTTGTTTCCTGAAGTCTGATCCTATGCCCAACCACTGTTATTTTCATAACATCCCACAGTCGCTGTTGGTTTCAGTGGCTTGCAGTCAGTGAAATATTCAGCAGCATGCATTATTTCACACACACACACACACACACACACACACACACACACACACACACACACACGCATATACACACACCGACAGACACACACACACACACACACACACACACACACACACACACACACACACACACACACACACACACACACAAAATCAACTCTACAAAACCTTCAAGAAATATTCGATGAATAGTAGCCAGTTACAACAGGACAGAAAGGGAAAGCTTTTGTTTGTGCACACTCTTTCGTGTGAACATTCTGTGATTCTCTATCAGTAATAGTAGTTATGTTGATGTCAATGCAATTGTTCAAAGTTGCTGAAACTTATTTTGCCCTATTATAATTGTTTCCAGCTGTGTCACTTAGTGTGCTTCACTATAATTGTTATGAGTTTCTGATACTTATTTTGACCCTCTATAACTGTCTCACTTATTTTGCCCCAGTACAGTTGTTATACTTTGTTGAGTTTTATTTTATCCCCTTATAATTGATTCAGTTATCTATAATTATTTTGCCCCACTATGATTGTTTCCAGTTGTTGATACTTATTTTACCCCAGTATGATTGTTCCATATTGTTGTTGACATTTGTTTAACTCTGTTATAACTTCATAATTGTTTGAGATTGTTGATTCTTCTTTTGCCCCACTGTAAGTGTTTCACGTTGTTGATATTTTGTCCCACTACATTTTTTTCACATTGTTCATACTTATTTTGCCCTACTATAATTGTTTCAGGTCCTTAATACTTGTTTTGCTCCACTATAATTGTTTCAGGTCCTTATTACTTGTTTTGCTCCACTATAATTGTTTCACGTCCTTAATACTTGTTTTGATCAGTATAATTGTTTCACGTCCTTAATACTTGTTTTGATCAGTATAATTGCTTCATGTCCTTAATACTTGTTTTGATCAGTATAATTGTTTCAGGTCCTTAATACTTGTTTTGATCAGTATAATTGTTTCAGGTCCTTAATACTTGTACTCCACTATAATTGTTTCAGGTCCTTTATACTTGTTTTGCTCAGTATAATTGCTTCAGGTCCTTAGTACTTGTTTTTATCAGTATAATTGTTTCAGGTCCTTAATACTTGTTTTGATCAGTAAAATTGTTTCAGGTCCGTAATACTTGTGCTCCACTATAATTGTTTCAGGTCCTTAATACTTGCTTTGATCAGTATAATTGTTTCAGGTCCTTGATACTTGTTTTGCTTCCCTGTAATTGTTTCAGGCTCTTGATACATATTTCGCCCCACTGTCATTATTCCAGGTTGTTTGACGCCTATGCAGCTTGTACATCAGAAAAAGAGAGAGATTCTCTGCTGGCCAATTTGAAACATGGCAAAAATCGCAGGTATTGTTTTCGTTTTTCAACAATGAAAGATATAGGTAGTTATGTGATATGGCATGTTTTGTAGCTGACAGCTCCATAGATATTCTGATCCAGCAACAGACATTGGAAATGTCATTTTTTTTGTCAATGGGAGGGTGTCAGATTTGATTTTGTATGTGTGTGTTAATTGTAGAAATGTATAAATGCTTACTGGTTGGCTTTTTTTTTTATCTTTTCTCTATCTTCATCATCCATGGTTTTTATTGTCACTTACTTCATCAGCTTTGTATGTGTTGGTTGTAGTTTCATGCTGTTTTGTGGGACTGTTCTCTGTCTCTCTCATCTGTGTCTCATTTCTTAATCATTTGTTTTTGCTGTAAACTATTTCTGAAGTGAACACAAAGGCTCATTATCATTACTGTTACTTATGTACTATGTAGGAGTACACAATGCTCAGTTACAGACATCGTCAATGGTGTTACTATCAAACATGCCGAAACCATGTTTCAGAAATCTGGGAATGGCTTTAAGCAGACAAGTAGCCCTACTTTACACTTCCACCACGCTGACGTGAACACCAAGGGACTGCACTTTCAGCCAACATATTTCTTCATCGGCAGCATTTTAAAACTGGGTTGCCTGCAGTCTTGTATGAATTTTTCCAGGGTTTTTTGTATCAAATTTGATCTTGCTTGTGGTGCAATGACTCCTACGGTGAATGTGTTTATGAAGGGACATACTCTTTTAATTGCAAATTTCAAGTGTGTCTGAATTTATGATGGTTATTTTTGTTTATGAATGTGTATTTATGTAATATTTTTTGACTCACAAATGCAAACAAAGTTATCATTGTGTAATCACCTGTGTCCAGGAGTCTGTGTGTGCATATGAGTTTTCATGTCCGTATGTGAGAGTGTGTGTGTGTGTGTGTGTTTCCATTGTAAACTTTAGTGTTGACATTTTCGTAGCGATTACATCTGCTAGTATTATCAAACTTTGCAGTATGGTTAAGATTGGTAAGACCTTTCTGACCATTCCCATCGTTAAGATGTCACCACATGATAACGTCCTTTAATCTGCGATTAACATTTTCAGCAATTTTTAAAATATGATAAAATTGACATTTTCTTTTGAATTTTGATCACTTATGATTACTGCGGATAACACCTATAAAAGACATGTTAAATGGTGTATGCAAATATTGTAAGAAATGTTAAAATTCAGACCATTCAATGCAATTTCTATGAAGAAGAGTTGGTAACATAAATAGATATCTTAACTAAATATACAACTAAGTTATATAGATATATTTGCCAAATATATCAGTGTAAGACTGCATGAGTTTATCATAGTGAATCATCTGAAACAGCATTACAGCAGCAGATAAACCTGCCCTGTTAGTTTCGACAAGAACAGATCATTACCCAAACTATAAGAATGCATTGTAAATCATAATTGTTCCCAAAAGGATCATAATTGTGTGCTTTTTCTGAGAAATTTCATTCAGTTGGTGCATTCAAGTAACACAAAAACATTACATCAAATGTCCATCAGTTTGCTGGTAATGCACATATGAAAATTTAATGCATAGGTTTCATGTGGGTCAAGTCAAAAGACTTGAGACCAAAGTGATTGATGACCCAGATTATTATATTATTATAAAGAATACTTTAGTAACGCCTATTCTCGGCGAGAGACCAAGCTCTAGGCGCTTTACAATCCACACTCGTTTACACAACGGGCTGCCTACCTGGGTAGTACCGACTGAAGAGCTGCCAGCTGGCGCTTCATTCAGTCGTTTCCCGTGTCATCCAGTCAATATCGTTCAATATCGTTCACTCAATTTCCTTGCTTCCTTCATTCTTTCCATTTCTTGTGCAGGATGCATGCTATGTGTAACGTGTCATCCATACCAACGGCCAAACTGGCCTTCTCATCCGAAAGTTGGTGATGGGATTTTACGTGTGTGCAAGATGTTGTGCGAGAGTTCACACATGGAACCTCGGTTATAGTCTCATTCGAGGGACTGTATGGGAAATGGAGTCAGAACCAATGTTAACTCCGAGGGAAAAATCCCCCTCTACTGAAACGGCCTGGCGGAGATTCAAACCCAGAACCCCAGGATCACCATGATTATGAGTCCAGCGCTCTACCAACTGAGCTATTCCGGCCTCTCAGATCTCAGGAATGATCTCACTCAGAGGGGAATTGTGTTCCAGACAAAACATTCAGCATTCATCATGCAAATTATTGAAAGGCATCCCAAGCAGTACTTTATGGTTCATTTTAGTACTAGTGTTCCAACTTCTAATCTAGTTCTTGCCATACATACATAGATGGTTCCTTGATGAATTTCTTTTCTGAGCGTGATCTGAAAAACAAAGTGTAGCTATTGCTGCTTCATCAAACAAAAATATGAGATCAAACAACTAGGACAGATGAAAGAAAAAACAACAACAAAAAACTAAAGCATTGAAGATTACAACAATAGTACATAGTGTCCTGGAGTTTGCAGGGAAAATCTGGAAAAAGAAAACTTCGAAATCTTTACTTGCACTATGTCACTGAAAATACTCCCTACAAATTGAAAGCAGAGAGTGGAGCTACCCCTGAATGAAGCATTGAGATGGGAGCCCTGATCATTACCATTTTCATCTTCATTATCATCATATCATCATCATCATCATCATCATCATTATCATTGCATCTGCTGCTGCTGCTTCTTCTTCTTCTTCTTCTTCTTCTTCTTCTTCTTCTTCTTCTTCTTCTTCTTTTCCTCTTCTTCTTCTTTTCTTCTTCTTCCTCCTCTTCTTCTTCTTCTTCCTCTTCTTCTTCTTCTTCTTCTTCTTCTCCTTCTTCTTCTTCTTCTTCTTCTTCTTCTTCTTCTTCTTCTCCTCCTCCTCCTCTCTTCCTCCTCCTCTTCTTCCTCCTCCTCCTCCTCTTCTTCTGATTATTATGGTCATGTAAGCAACTTGGCCTCCCCCCTTCCATCTAAAGGATTCATAAGCGATATACATACACTTTTTTATGGTAGGATTCTAGTGGATGATTGCTCTCCAAACGTCACTGGCAGTCTTCCAGGAGACATGAGCACTAGATCAACCAGGGTTTCAGAATGGAGGGGACAATTTACTTTAGTTAAAGTGAAGAGAGGACATACAGTCTGCTTCAACACTTTGATCAAAAGGTACACAGCAGAGATTGGAAGAAAACGGTCAATACTTCAGTCAGTGCTGCGCAGCAAAGGACAGTTACAGCAAGCGACACAGCAGAGACACACAGCACAAGGCTACACAGCAATACATACAGCACAAGGCTAACACAGCAGATGACAACTACGGCAAGGCTACACAGCAAAGGACAGTATTAAACAACACAGCAAGGGGCAGCTACCGGCACACAGCAGATGCAACTACAGCACAAGGCTACACAGCAAGGACAGCTACAGCAAAGGCAACACAGCAGAGGACAGTACCGTGCAAGGCAACACAGCAGAGGACAGTTACAGCGCATAGTGCAACACAGCAGAGGACAACTACAGCGCAAGGCCACACAGCAAAGGACAGCTACAACATAAGGCAACACAGCAGGGGGCAGCTACTGTGCAAGGCTACACAGCCAGAAACAGCTACAGCACAAAGCTACATAGCAGGAAACAGGCATAAGAGAAGGCTACACAGCATGGAACAGTTAAAACATAAAGCTACACAGCAGAGGACAGCTACGGAACAAGGTTACAGAGTATAGCACAGCTCCAGCACACATCTACACAGCAGAGAACAGCTACAGCACAAAGCTACCCAGCAGGAGACAGCAACAGCACAAGGCTATACAGCAGAGGACAGCTAAACATTATTCGATGCATACATCTCATTGGGATGATGATGTGAACAAAGATAGATAAACACATGACTGAACATATCTCCAACTGTAAGTATGGCTATTTGGCGAAGATTGAAGGGGGTTAAAATTAGCTTGTAAAAACAGTTTAAAGAAAATGAGGTGGTTAAACACTGGGAAGAATAGTTGTTCCAGACAAATCTTAATTTGACTCAGGAAGTTCTCCAGTTCTGCTAAGCACCCTCCCCACCCCCCACCCCCACTCCTCCATTACCACCTCTGTAACACGGTAAAGCTTATAAAAAGATTGGGGGAGGAGGAGGTAGGCAAATTTGTTTCTCATATTCTGATATGATACAAACAGACCTATGAGCAACTGCATTTCCATCTGTAAGTAGTACAGAGAACAGTTTATGTCACAAAGATTTCACTGGAGCGCAAGTTTCGACATATGATGATGCATCCCATCAGAAGTCGCAACAGTATCCATCATCCCCACCTGTTGGGCGTACATTGTCTACCAGAAAACTCATGCAAACAGGCCATTTGGAATCTGCAGCCATCACCTTGTAATTAAATTGCAATAATAGTATAACAGTCATCAGACAGTTAGAGCAAAGTGTCGTTTGATTAAACTCTTTTTGGCCGGTCATGCAGCACGCATTCCATGCTGCTGTACCTTCATTTCACTCATTGTTTTCTTTTCCTGTGTCCCCTACTCTCAATTCCAGTTTTTTCCCTTCTTTCTGTTTCCAGTGACAATTAGTGCATGACGTCATTACGCTATTGGATTCCTACAACTCATTGATCACGGGCAAGGCATGGCAGCTCAAGTTCTCCAGTCTAAGTCCAGGGCTGCACGCGATTGGAGCGCTTGATCCGTCAGCGTTCCCTTTGAAGCAATCAATTAGGTCTGTGGAAAAGGTACAGAAGTCACGCACATGTCCACAACCTTTTGCCTGAGCGTGAGTAGGAGGACTGTAGTACTACTCTAGTGTGTGTGGATGCATCAATGTGTGTGTGTGTGTGGTGTGATTCCACATGCCCTCTTCTATTTCAAGAATCATTCTAAACAACTTTTTGTTAAAAAAAAAAAGTCGAATAAATCATACAATAAGCAAAGACTACTGCTTTGTTCCTGGTGTACAGTATTCCCGTAAACATTGGTCTTTGTGACCTTCATGTCCACAACAAAATGAGATCGAATGAAAACAATGGTGGCATGAATGTACACCAGGTAATCCTGCACTGTCCCTTGGATGGAGGAGATGAAGGTTCCTTATGCCAGTAAACCTACACATTCAATGTATCGAATCTCTTCCTAACAGGAGATTCTGAGAGAAGCACCCAACTACAAGTTATTATCAGGTAAGTCATCAGTATCTGGTTCTAGTATCCTGACAGAACAATGCCAGGCCGCTATCTTGATTGGGACGAACAAACATTTAATTTTTCCAGGGTAATAGGATAAACAAACTACACATGCTTTTTTTTCACCCAGCTTCGGGTAGAATGGAGAAAAAAATTAACACATGGAACATATGCAAGTCACTATAGCAGGGAGGCTGATATAGAGAGCTGCATTTTGAAGTCTCGGCTTAACAGACGTAGGCAGGCCGCATTTGTACCGACGATGATGCATCCCATCAGAAGTCACGACGGTATCTGTCGTCCCCACCTGTTGGGGGTGTATAATGCAACAGACAAACTCACGCAAACAGGCAATTTGGAATCTGTAGCCGTCACCATACAATTAAATTGCAGTAAGAGTATCATAGGCATCGAACAGGTACAGAACAAAGGCAATCATTTGATTAAAGTATCCTTTCGGCCAATCATGCGGCACGCATTCCATGCTGCTGTGCCTTCATTTCCCTTGTGTCTTTCCCGCCTGTGTCCCGAACCTTTAATACCGCACAGTTTAGTTTTTTTCCCCCTTTTTTCTGTTTCCAAAGATGATGAGTGTGTGACGTCATTAGGCGGTTGGATTTCCACGACTCATTGATCGCTGACAAGGCCTAGCAGCTCAAGTCCTCCAGTTTGAAGTCCAGGGCTGCACGCGATTAGAGCTCTGGAACCGTTAGTGTTCCCTTTGAAGCAAGTCAATCAGGTTTGTGGAAAGGGTACAGGAGAAGTTGTGCGCATGTCCACGACCTTTTGCTGTGTGTGGGTGGGAGAACTGTGGACGGTGTGCTTCATGTCTTGTGTGTGTGCATGTGTCAGTGTGTGTGTGTGTCAGTGTGTGTGTGTGCATGTGTGTGTGTGTGTGTGTGTCAGTGTGTGTGTGTGTGTGTGTCTGTGTGTGCATGTGTGTGTGTGTGTGTGTGTCAGTGTGTCTGTGTGTGCGCATGTGTCAGTGTGTGTGTGCATGTGTCAGTGTGTGCATGTGTGTGTGTGTCAGTGTGTGTGTGTGCATATGTCAGTGTGTGCATGTGTCAGTGTGTGTGTGTGTGCATATGTGTGTGTCAGTGTGTGTGTGCATGTGTGTGTGTGTGTGTGTGTCAGTGTGTGTGTGTGTGTGTCAGTGTGTGTGTGTGTGTGTGTGTCAGTGTGTGTGTGTGTGTTCGTGTGTGTGTGCATGTGTCAGTGTGTGTTCGTGTGTGTGTGCATGTGTCAGTGTGTGTGTGTGCGTGCACGTGTCAGTATATGTGTGTGTGCATGTGTCATTGTTTGTGTGTATGTGCACGTGTCGGTATGTGTGTGTGTGTGTGTGTGCATGTGTCAGTGTGTGTGTGTGTGTGTGTGTGTGTGTGTGTGTGTGTGTGTGTGTGTGTGTGTGCACGTGTTAGTATGTGTGTGTGTGTGTGTCTGATTGTGCATGCGCGCGTGTATGTGTATGTGGTTCCACAGGCCATTTTCCATTTCATGAACCACTCTAACTTTTTTTTTCTAAACAGTTTGAATGATTTCTACAATAAGCGATGTAAACTTCAAAACTGGGTGAACAGTCTTGTCCCATACATTGGTGTTCAGCAATGTTCATGACTCCCATCCATTGGTGTTCAGTAATGTTCATGACTCCCATCCATTGGTGTTCAGTAATGTTCATGACTCCCATCCATTGGTGTTCAGCAATGTTCATGACTCCCATCCATTGGTGTTCAGCAATGTTCATGACTCCCATCCATTGGTGTTCAGCAATGTTCATGACTCCCATACATTGGTGTTCAGCAATGTTCATGACTCCCATACATTGGTGTTCAGCAATGTTCATGACTCCCATCCATTGGTGTTCAGTAATGTTCATGACTCCCATACATTGGTGTTCAGTAATGTTCATGACTCCCATACATTGGTGTTCAGTAATGTTCATGACTCCCATACATTGGTGTTCAGTAATGTTCATGACTCCCATCACATTGGTGTTCAGTAATGTTCATGACTCCCATACATTGGTGTTCAGTAATGTTCATGACTCCCATCCATTGGTGTTCAGTAATGTTCATGACTCCCATACATTGGTGTTCAGTAATGTTCATGACTCCCATCCATTGGTGTTCAGTAATGTTCATGACTCCCATACATTGGTGTTCAGTAATGTTCATGACTCCCATCCATTGGTGTTCAGCAATGTTCATGACTCCCATCCATTGGTGTTCAGTAATGTTCATGACTCCCATACATTGGTGTTCAGTAACGTTCATGACTCCCATCCAT
>CM065723.1:80895812-80900812 GCA_033310375.1 Conus canariensis
AAATTCATGGCAAAAACAAAAGAAAAGAAAAGCCCATCAACTAGCAAGTGTATACACTGGTGCCGTCCAACACTTATGTAACATACAAACAAGCAAAGAAACAAACAAACAAACAAAAAGCTGGCAATTACACTGATATTCGACAAAATGCATTATTCAGACACTTACAGCAAGTAATTCAAAATCTAAATCATCAATAATTATTTGTCAATAATGGGGGAATTATTTTGTGATTTAATTGCTAGCAGAATGCAAAATGATAATTTAAGTTCAAATTCGGCACCATTACATCAGGTTACCCGATCTGCATTGGCCATGGGGTAAACCTTCTGTGCGTGGTTGACCCCCAGGGAAAAGACAACTCCATTGCCCTCCACACGACAGGAACAAGTCATCAATGAGTTTGATTTGTTCATTTGGTATGTTCTCGTATACTTATGGTTTGAGAAAGGTTTCAGTTAGGGTTAGGTGACGTTTAGGTTAGAGTTATAAGGTGTTCTGTTTTTTTCAAAGCGTCCATCTCTAACGCATAACATGCTGCCATTACATTTGTCCAAAGAGATCGCCAGGGACTATAACTTGTTCACTTCATACCAGTCAAGTCTGGCTCAGGAGATTGGCGACCCTGTGAAAAAGGGGACTGGTAATTCAATCGACGGAATCCACCGACTTCTATTTATTTTGCTTGGCCGTCTGTCATTCACTGTTGCTACCCCCATCCCTCCCACCACCCCTCACTCTGTCTGCTCTTTGTTGTGTTCTGCCTTATGTCATCCACTCCCCCCTCCTCCCATGTATCCCTTCCCTTCCCTCTCTTCTCTGTCTTTTATTTGTCGTTCTGCCTTATGGAATTCACGTTTACCTCCTCATCCTTCTCCAACTTCCATCCTTGCCTTTGGTCTTCTGTCTATCCATTTGTTCTGTGTTTATGTCCTTTACTTTGATCTCTCTCCTCTCTCCCCCCCCCCCCCCCCCCCCCCCCACCTCTGTTCCTTTCCCCGAACCTCTCCTGTGTCCTCTCCAGTTTTCTGGTTGTGCCTTACACCATTACATTTTGCTTCCCCTTACTCTTCCTTCTTTCTTCCTGCACAGTGTGTGTGTGTGTGTGTGTGTGTGTGTGTGTGTGTGTGTGTGTGTGTGTGTGTGACGTCAGTAACATTTGCCCCGCTTATCCCTTCCGCCCCTCCTGTCAACCACATTTCCCTCTCTTTTTCTGCTCCTCTATTTTCTATCTGGCGGGTTTTTCTTTCTTACGTCATTCATTTTGTGTGTGGAACCTCCCCACCCCCTCCTTTCTCAACTGGTTGCTCCTTGAGGTACCCCTCTCTCTCTCTCTCTCTCTCTCTCTCTCCCCTCTCTCCACCCCCCTCCCCCCCTCCTCTTCTCTCTCTCTCTCTCTCTCTCTCTCTCTCTCTCTCCTCTCTCTCTCTCTCTCGTTACTTAGACTGCACGTTCTAGAAACGGATCAGAATTTTCATTTCAAAATCCGACCCATTTCAGATCCGATGATTTTGTCTGAACCAACACATTACATTGTTGTTTAATCTCTTTCCCTTTTTGGCCTCAGCTGTAACACCAAGGAAAACTTCATACACTTTCTCTTCTTTCGCTTTTCTTTTCTTTTTTTAATCGGCTTGACATGCTTGCTTTCATTTGCTAATGAATAGATATAATTAGACAGATAAACTTAGTGTTTTATTTTTTTTTCTTTCATGCCCTCCCACGTTTTCTGTTGTTTCCATGGAAATAACTATCATCATATGGGACAAAATGTCGCTGGCGAGTGTTTGTGTATGCATGCATGTAGGTGTGTACGTGCTGATGTGACATGCCCCAGCTACTTATTAATGCAGCTACTTCAACCCTTCCACCTACTTTTTTTTTCTTTTTGTTGTCTCATCTTGGGGGGGAGAGATGAGATCCCCTAAGTCTTCTGTGGCGCCCCAACGGTCTTCGAGACTGTGGGATATGTGTCTCATCTTGAGGGGAGAGATCAGATCCCCTAAGTCTTCTGTGGCGCCCCAACGGTCTTCAAGATGAGATCCCCTAAGTCTTCTGCGGCGCCCCAACGGTCTTCAAGATGAGATCCCCTAAGTCTTCTGCGGCGCCCCAACGGTCTTCAAGACTGCGGCGCCCCAACGGTCTTCAAGATGAGATCCCCTAAGTCTTCTTCCCTGCTCAGCTGGCGCCCCAACGGTCTTCAAGACTGTGCCCCAAGGTCTTCAGACTGGCGCCCCAACGGTCTTCAAGATGAGATCCCCTAAGTCTTCTGCGGCGCCCCAACGGTCTTCAAGATGAGATCCCCTAAGTCTTCTGCGGCGCCCCAACGGTCTTCAAGATGAGATCCCCTAAGTCTTCTGCGGCGCCCCAACGGTCTTCAAGATGAGATCCCCTAAGTCTTCTGCGGCGCCCCAAACGGCCCCCAACGTCTTCAAGATGAGATCCCCTAAGTCTTCTGCGGCGCCCAACGTCTTCAAGACTGGCCCCCAACGTCTTCAAGCTGCGCCCACGGTCTTCAAGATGAGATCCCCTAAGTCTTCTGCGGCGCCCCAACGGTCTTCAAGACTGGCGCCCCAACGGTCTTCAAGACTGCGGGATATGTGACTCATCTCCTGTGCACCCCCTTCCTCTCCCTTCCCTCTGTGTGTGTGTGTGAGTGAGTGAGTGAGTGAGTGAGTGTGTGTATGTGTGTGTGTGTGTGTGTGTGTGTGTGTGTGTGTGTGTGTGTGTGTGTGTGTGTGTGTGATGAGTGAGTGTGTGTATGTGTGTGTGTTTGTGTTGTGTGTGTATGTGTATGTGTGTGTGTGCGTGTGTGTGTGTGTTAGAGAGAGAGAGAGAGAGAGAGGAGAGAGAGAGAAGAGACCGAGAGAGTGTGCGTGCGTGCGTGCGTGCGTGCGTGCGTGTGTGTGTGTGTGTGTGTGTGTGTGTGTGTGTGTGTGTGTGTGTGTGAGTACGAGTGAGTAGAGAACCGAGAGAGAGAGACGAGAGAGAGAGAGAGAGTGAGAGAGAGAGAGAGTGGTGTGTGTGTGTGTGTGTGTGTGTGGTGTGTGTGTGTGTGTGTGTGGTGTGTATGCATGCGCGCATGTGTATGGTGTGTGTGTGGTGTGTGTTGTGTGCGTGTGTGTGGTGTGTGTGTGTGTGTGTGTGTGTGTGTGTGTGTGTGTGTGTGTGTGTGTGTGTGACCGAGAGAGAGAGACCGAGAGAGAAGAAGAGAGAGAGAGAGAGAGAGTGTGTGTGTGTGTGTGTGTGTTGTGTGTGTGTGTGTGTGTGTGTGTGTGTGTGTGTGTGTGTGTGTGCATGTGTGTGTGTATGCATGCGCGCATGTGTGTGTGTGTGTGTGTGTGTGTGTGTGTGTGTGTGTGTGTGTGTGTGTGTGCGTGCTCGTGTGTAAGTGTGATTCCCTTCCTAGAGAGGACACATTTCTTTTCAGTATATCGTGTCCAGAGAAGATAATATGTCCTACGACGCACTGACAGTGGAAACAAAGGGACACGAAATCCGGTTTCAGTCCTGAAGGCAGCATTTTCAGAATAGAGGATTTTTAGAGGTAAAAAACAACAACACACATTTCTAGACTTTTTTCTTTGAATATTTTCCTCCTGTAAAACGACAAAATTAAGCCAGTTCATACAATTTTTAGTGTCATGCCCTCCTAAGTATGCAAACTGAGACTCGCGCGCGCATGTGTGTGTGTGTGTGTGTTGTGTGTGTGTGTGTGTGTGTGTGTGTGTGTGTGTGTGTGTGTGTGTGTGTGTGTGTGTGTGTGTGTGTACGCGCGCACGTGCGTGTGTTGTGTGTGTGTGTGTGTGTGTGTGTGTGTCTGTGTGTGCTGTGTGTCTGTGTGTCTGTGTGTCTGTGTGTGCATCTGTGTTCTTTAGATACGTTTTACAGATTTGTGTTAATGTTTGGATGTTTTGTTTGTTTGTTTGTTTTTCTCCTGGTGCACTGCTGCATGAGACTGCCATGGGAAAAACCTGGCTGTGTATGTTGTAACCTAAACGAGTGTGGCATGGGATTAGTGCCACTAAAAGAACTGACAAAATGAAATGAACACATAAAAATATAAAAATATGAGCTCAGCCAGCTCAAGATACCCAGAAAACTAAACGAGGTGTAATAAACCATGGTACCCAAATCCACCATCGAACATCAGTGACAAGAAAGGCACAGACATGTTTAGAACAAATACATCACTGAAAGTAAAGCTCTTTGTTCCAGTTAGGATATGAACAAAGGGAGACTTTAAAAAAAAATCAAAGTGATTTGATGTACTCGATTGTTGACGTAAGAAAACATTGAGCAGGTGCCTAGTAACCATAATACAGGACGCTATTATTTGTTTCAGAAATCATCCATAGATCTTATGAAAATGACTTGTGTTGTGCGTAGCCTACGTATGGCCTCCGTGGTCAGCTGGGTTGTAAATATGACTTGCCAAACACTAAAGAAGGGTTAAATGTGCGGGGAGAGGAAGGTAAACCTATTCTGATAGTTTATTGATTGACCTGCTGACAATTGGAAGAATATTGATTCTAGACAAATCTTAATATGACATAGGAAGCAAGCTGAATGGTGCAGCTAAGGACCCCTAGGAATGAAATTCCTTATTAAAAGATGAATGAATAACTATTTGTTTTTTTTAAAAAGGGAAAAAATGTAGGAAAAACAACCAGAAGGCTCTCTAGCTTGTGTGTCATAATATGATGTGATACAAATAGCTCCCACAAATAACCGAATTTCCATCTCTAGGTACTGAGCAGCTTACTGTTTTATGTCATGCTGCATCAACTATACCCATCTGAGTCTTGCCCTATAATGACTCATCCCATTAGAAGTCACGACAGTATCTGTCGTTCCCACCTGTTGGGGGTATATTATCCAACAGGCAAACTCACGCAAAGAGGCCATTTGGAATCCACAGCCATCATCACATAATTAAATTGTGATAATAGTATTACAGTCGTTGAACAGGTACAGAACCTTTGCAAGCATCGTTTGAT
>CM065723.1:80908312-80915812 GCA_033310375.1 Conus canariensis
TTCCCCCCACACTGCTCACTTCCAGTCTTTTTATGCATAGCCACACCCGGACCCGTCCTGTCGTACAGCCAGTATCGGCCATTCAGAGGGAGCAATCAATATTAGGTCGATATGAGTCAGACCACCAGAGAACAGACCGACTCTTCTGCCGCCAAGGCATTCCAGTGATGTTCAGGTGTGCCGTTTCTGATCGAGCATATGGAGGACTCTGCCCCCTGCTGACGAGGATATTTGCTCAGTGAAGAGTCAGCACGAATGGTTGTTCCCCTTTGGAGGGCGCCATTGCGTCCATCCAACAACGGTCCCCCTGACTTCATCAGTACCAACGAGCTGGACACGAATTCACGATGGGCGTAGAAGTGGGGAGGAACTCAGAAGTGAGGTAACCACGGAACAAGAGACTTTGAGACTTCTTCATGATCAATGAGGATAAGAGTGATCAAAATTATGCTATCGAGTTCCATCTTGGTCAGAAATGACGTGACAGCACTGTACATTTGCTTCCTTTCATTCTACATTCCACTGCTGACCAGCCCCGAGAGATGCAGACACCTGCAGTGCTGGCTAGGAAATTTTGAGCAAAACTCACCAAGACGCATCCTGCCAGTGTATCAGTCTCGAGTGTGTGGTTTCAATCTTCGCAGTTTTGAGGTCATGCCACACTTCACTCCGGATGGGAGCCTGCCAGGACCAAAAATCCCACGAAGTAATGCTGCTGATGGGACTCGAACCCACGAACTCGGAATCCGTAGTCTTCAACGCTAACCACTACACCGCAATGGGTGAGAGAACAGGTAATGCAGAACAAGAGGGGTCATGGAAAAAGTGATCGATGTACGTGGCATGTTCTTTCTAAAACATCGGGTTGGTTTTTACAACAGAAAGATCATCCCCAGCAACTCGGATATTGAAATTAGTCAGGGGAAAAATGTTGGAATGAGGAAATATTGAATTAATGGAATCATTTGGATTCTCCATTGAAAACCCGTGGACAGTTGTTGGTTCGGACGTACATGCCACCAAAAGTGAATGTATCACATAACTGATATATTTCCGCTGCCCCAAAACACAGACCCTCACAGGCAAGTCCTGTCCCAGTCCAAGGACCGGCCATTCGAAGGCAACAGTCACGATCAGTTCATCGTGAGGCAGCCCACCAGAGGAGACACGGCACTGTTGCTTAGTTACTTCGGTGGTGTTCTGTTTCTGATATGTTTGATATTTTTACTTGGTAGGGGTGGAGTGAGGGATCTTATACGGTACATGTCAGATTTTTGTTACTTGCTTTTCTTTTAATTTTCCTCAGGCGCAAGCAATTTCTTGCGCCTGAGGAAAATTAAAAGAAAAGCAAGTAACAAAAATTGTACGTCCGAACCAACAACTGTCCACGGGTTTTCAATGGAGAATCCAAATGATTCCATTAATTCAATATTTCCTCATTCCAAAATTTTTTCCCCTGACTAATTTCAATATCCGAGTTGCTGGGGCTGATATTTCTGTTGTAAAAACCAACCCGACGTTTTAGAAAGAACATGCCACGCATTTTCAAAATTTCGCGCTCGCGCGCGCGCGTTGTGTGTGCATGTATACATGCGTGAGTGCGTGGGTGAGTACATACGTGAGTGCGTAGTGTTGTGTGTGGTGTGTGTGTGTGTGTGTGTGTGTGTGTGTGTGTGTGTGTGTGTGTGTGTGTGTGTGTGTGTTGTAGTGGAAAGCTAGCCACGTAGAAAGATGGCTGAGTTTGATGGGTAGAAAGATAAAAGAATGCTTCGGAAATAACGGGTGTTTGGATGCATTGACACGATGTCATGTACAAGTCAGATCATAATCAATTTAGCAGGTAGCAGTAATAATCAGTTGGCCTACCGATGTCACCCAAGCCATCTATGGCTTGCTAGTAGACATGGAGAAACAGTTCCGCTATGGGGGCTTCTTTACTCGGATATCTGTAAAGAGATTCAATCTCCCCCTCTCACCCCTTCTCCCCACCCCCTTCCTTCCTGCACGTGGCTACAGACCAAATTATGGCTGACAGTAATGAAAAGAATTGGAGTGGCATATCAATTATTTATTTAAATAAAAGTAAAAATACTTACGCATGCACAGATTCCAGACAAAAAGGGGTATAGCAAAACATTAAGATCGCAGCATCAAATGCATTAATATCTTGCCTAATAGTTGTGTTTATTCCCTCGTTCATGTTTCGGTGCAGTAGTCACGGACCTTAAACTGAAGTAAACGGAAAAGATGGTGTTTATAGACAGGACAGAGTATGTACAGACTGTCACATGGACATCACAGAAATTTCACTTTATTATGGAATGCCCAAATGCGCTGCGAAAGACACTTCTACCCATTGTGTCTCATGAAAACCGGTTTTTGTTTCGTTTCTTGTACTATTTCATCGTCTGAAAAGAAAGAGAGCTTCAGCCAACATAACTACAATTAAGCATGCACAGAAAATGTGCCTAGATCCGTAATATTGGATTTTTGTTTGGTTGGTTGGTTTGTGTTTGATTGTTTGTTTGTTTGTGTTGATCTCCCTTGCTTGATGAGTTGAGTTCTCGTGTGTGGTCTGTTGAGCTCCTGACGTTCCCCGCGCGGTATATTCCACGCACCGTACAAGGGTCAAAGATGAATCAGTCTGGAATCATGACCATTGAGCACCCGGGGATGGAATTCACAACGTCTGACTATGATCTTGGTATTTCCACCAGCTGAACCAGGCAGGTGTCAAGAGGAGTTGGGGAAGGTGATGATAGGAGTGGAGGGTTCAGGGGAAGATGTTGAGGAGGAGGGGGGAGGAGGGGGTAGTAAGAGAGAGGTGTGTGGTGATGGCAGATTGGTGGCAAAGTGGAAGAAAACAACCCTCTCAAAAACCATGTATTTTTGCTCAAATAAAAAAAAACAAACTATTTGTTGTGCCAGGCACCTGTAGGGGTGTGAGAGTGATATGGGGTGGGGTTGGGAGCATGGGAGTGGAGATGTCAACTCTTCAAGATATCAAAGTCATTATTGTCGTGACTCTTTCTGCTTCCGTCGGTGGCATTCCCACCACCGCACGGTACAACCACCAGTAGTATAGGCCTGTTCCTCCCCCTTACATACAATCACGACCAGCACAGATGGCATTGAAGCTAGCCAACCAAGAGCGTGGTGGAAATGATAACATTATAGACAGATACTGAACGGCTGTCCTGGGAGAAGGAATTGATGGGGGAGGGGGGAGGGGGGCGTTGGGGGCAAACGGTGGGTGGGGGTGAGGGAGGGGTGAGGGAGGACAGCAGGGAAACAAATCATTCTGCCGGTACAGAAAAGTGATTGCCAATTGGGGATGGAGGAGGGTGGTGGTGTGGGGAAGTGTGTGGAGATGGTAAGAGATGATGAACAAATGGAGGAGACCAATTTGACAGGGGAGGGAGGAGAGGAGTGGCAGGGGAAGGGAAAGGTGGCAACAGTTTAAATAGCATCCAGTGGCTCCTCTGTTGAGTGGAGAATACAGTGTGTGTGTGTGTGTGTGTGTGTGTGTGTGTGTGTGTGTGTGTGTGTGTGTGTGTGTGTGTGTGTGTTGTGGTGTGTGTGTGTGTGTGTGTGTGTGTGTGTGTGTGTGTGTGTGTGTGTGCTCTGTGTGTGTGTGTGTGTGTGTGTGTGTGTGTGTGTGTGTGTGTGTGTGTGTGTGTGTGTGTGTGTGTGTGTGTGTGTGTGTGTGTGTGTGTGTGTGCTCTGTGTGTGTGTGTGTGTGTGTGTGTGTGTGTGTGTGTGTGTGTGTGTGTGTGTGTGTGCGTGTGCGTGCGTGCATGTGTGTGTGAAGTACGTTGGTTATTTAGAAAGACAGAAAGATAGCTAAATTCAATCAACAGAATGGTAGACAGAAGAATGCATACATACATACAAATAGCTGGATGCACATACAGACCAGAGAAGTAACGGACACGGACAAAAGTTCCACCAACTACATGTGCATCGTCACTTGAGATTCCATTCCCCGCTTCCTTGCCTGTCACTGGCTGCAGACCCAAATTATTCCAGAATAATGGAGAAAAGCGAGTTAAAGTGCTGTGGCCCACGAGTCGTTTATTCAAGTTTAAAAAGTTTTCGCGAATAAATTTGAAAAGAAAAAGGGGAATAACAACACATTAAGACCGCAACGTCAAAAGACATCAATGTCTGACCAATGTTCATGTCAGTTTACTCCCTCAGCTAATTTCGATGCTGGAGCCATGGACTGTAAACTGAACTAAACATTAAAAGTAAGTGGGAGACGGGAGTATGATCATGGCAGGACGGTGGGCTAGGCGGAACAAACTACACCCCTTAGCTACATCAAGTGAATTGTCTCCTTTCTTGCAAACGAAACAAAAACAGAACGATTTGCTCTGTCCAACTCCAAGGGAGAAGCGGGGGGAGGCGGGGGGGGGGGGGGGGGGAGTAGGGATAAGGGAGGGGGAGCATGACGATGGAAGGAGTGGGAGAGGATGTGGGCTCCGCAAGACGTCCAAGTCATTACTATAGTGACCCCCTCTCCCCTCTCCTCCTCCTTTCTCTTCTTTCCTCCATCTCTGTTTTCATCAGAGAGGCAACACACGGTACCACCGCTGGCGGTATAGTCTTCTTCTTCCACACCCTGGGACAAAATCACCAATCACCACCCCAATCTGTCAGACTGCCCTATAGCTGGCCAGCCAAGGACGGAGCGGAAATGACAGAATTATAGACAGATATTGAACAGCTGGGGCGGGGGGAGGAGGGGGGAGGGGGAGCGGTGTGAAAAGGAACGAGAGAGGATGAGGAGGAAGAGGGAGGAGGAGACGTGGCGGGGGTGCGATGGAGGGGGTGGGGGGGGGGGGGAAACGAGTGCAGGAAACAATCTGTCTGCTGATACAGAAAATCGATCATTAAGAGCTGAGAATGGCTGGGGTGGGTGGGGGGGGGGGGGGGGGGGGGGTGGGGGGGGGGGGGGGGGCGGGGATATGAGGTGAGGTGGGAGTGATGGGTGAAACGATGGGGGAAGCGGTCGTAGTACGGGAGGGGGGGGGGGGCGAGAGTGTTTGAGAAGGAGAGGTGGGTGGGTTCGGAAATAATATTGAACCATTCAGTTTAAATGGGAATCTGGCTCATCTACTGGAGGAGTGAATTAGTGTGTGTGTGTGTGTGTGTGTGTGTGTGTGGTGTGTGTGTGTGTGTGTGTGTGTGTGTGTGTGTGTGTGTGTGTTGTGTGTGTTGTGTGTGCGTGCGTGCGTGCGTACGTGTGTGTGTGTGTGTGTATGTGTGTGGTGCGTGCGCGCACGCGCGCGCGCGCGCGTGTGTGTGTGTGTGTGAGTGTGCGTATGTGTGTGTGTGTGCATATGTGTGCGTGTGTGTGTGCATATGTGAGTGTGTGCGTGCGTGTATGTGCGTGTGTGTGTGTGTGTGTGTGTGTGTGTGTGTGTGTGTGTGTGTGTGGGTGGGTGGGTGGGTGTGAATATGTGTGTGTGTGTGTGTGTGTGAGAGAGAGAGAGAGAGAGAGAGAGAGAGAGAGAGAGAGAGAGAGAGAGAGAGAGAGAGAGAGAGAGAGAGAGAGAGAGAGAGAGAGATGGGTTTGTAATTTGGGAGAGTGCAACTGAAGGATGAGGGAATGAGAAAATATTGAAGCTTTCAGCCTGAATGGGATTCTCTGCTGAAGAGAGAATTATCGGTTTTGTCACCACTTTCCACATTTGCAGGAGTCACGTCAGGAATCGACATTCACGTGCCCGTCCTTGCTGTTGTTGTTGTTGTTGCTGTTGTTGTTGTTGTTGTTGTTGTTGTTGTTGTTGTTATTGTTGTTGTTGTTGTTATTGTTGTTGTTGTTGTTGTTTTTGTTGTGTATGTGTTTTTTTGTTGTTGTTTTTTTGTTTGTTTGTTTCCTTTTTTTGGTCCCTTTTCTTTCTTTTCTTACTTTTTGTCATGTTGGAAAGGTGTTTTTTTTATCCCCCCTCCCCCTCCTCTTTTTCTTTTTTCTTTTTAATAGGAAGCTATAGTTACAGCTACAACGAGTAGGGTTGCTGAATCGTTGTCATGGTCGGCTATGTTGAGAGCATCATCGAGTCTGTTTGTTGTTTCTGTCTGTGCATCCGCTGGTTTAACTATCACCCCAGTGAACGTATTGTATATCATTATTAATTTAAAAAAAAAAAATAGGTAGCTACCATTCCTGATGGCGCATGTGTTGGTCTTCAATGGGTAATCTTCACATATATATATTTTTTGAATACTTTTTACTCTAAAGCCCTTAGTCTTGTCATACCCTGGTGCTCCTCATCAGTCTGTCTGTCACTCTCTCGGTACACACACACACACACACACACACACACACACACACACACACACACACACACACACACACACACACACACACACACACACACACACACACACACCACACGCACACACACACGCACACACCCACCCCCAACACACATACACACATATGTGTGTGTGTGCGTGCGTGCGTGCGTGCGTGCGTGCGTGCGTGCGTGCGTGCTGCGCGCACCTGTGTGTGTGTGTGTGTGTGTGTGTGTGTGTGTGTGTGTGTGGTGTGTGTGTGTGTGTCCTTTCCCACAGCCAGCTTAAACAGAATTTTATCCGAAAAATGTAAGTTCACCAAATTGAAAACGCCAGACTAACTCGTAATACGATCGTGTAATAGCTTGATTCGGGACGACTGTATCGATGCGCAACATGTGTGACTACCCAGTCTAGGCGAGTAACTCACCAACTAGGATCATATAAATCACAGCGGGCTGACCAGGCAAGCGGGTCAAGATGGCCGCTGCTGACCATTTGTGCAAACTGCAGTCCGACAATAGAAATAGTTCTTTTTTAAATCATCAGGCAAATGATCTTTGATTTGTTTGTCGAAACCTTGAAATAAGCGCCGAATTTGACGAAGAGAAGTGATTACTCGTTCATTTTCGTTGTCCTGAGTGTTGTTTATCGTGCCTGTGAAGAAGACCTAAGGGGTCGAAACGCGTCGTGTTTGGTCTTGTGATTCGTTTGTCCACGTTGTTCGGCGAAGTCATTATAGATACTTTTAAAAAAATTGAAATAACTTTTACAAATCCAGTGTAGTGACGATAGCACAAACACTTACAGAATTTTGACATTAGCAACACCAACACACACACACACACACACACACACACACACACACACACACACACACACACACACACACACACACACACACACACACACACACACACACACCACACACACACACACACACACACACACACACACACACACCGCAATCATAAAGAGTACATTACGACGTAACTCTGCTACTGTAATTTAGAGATACTCGTCTTTAATCAAATTCAGTCGCATAACTTATACACACAGGGGCATAGATCAGGCTGTAAGAACGACGCGGGGGGGGGGGGGGGGGGGGGGGGGGTTCGTTTAAACTGGCGGAGAGTCACATAAGAATCACGCCATCGTCTATGGTAGGTGGGCCATTTGGTCGCTGGTTACAGCTTC
>CM065723.1:80920812-80923312 GCA_033310375.1 Conus canariensis
TCATCAGACGATATTATGGTATGTATTCTTTCATCAGACGATACCATGGTATATATTCATTCATCAGACGATAATTATGGTATATATTCATTCATCAGACGATACTATGTATATATTCTTTCATCAGACGATACCATGGTATATATTCATTCATCAGACGATACTATGTATATATTCATTCATCAGACATTACCATGGTATGCATTCATTCATCAGGCTGGGAAGCTGCCTTACTGTGGTTCATGACAAAAATCGTATTTTCTTTTCAAATATCCTTTCTGTGTGGGGGATTCCGTATTCGGTGCACTGACTGGGATCCACATCCTTGTGAGTAACCGACACAAGTGCCAGAAAGTCTCCATTTGGGACTGTGGTGAGGACACGAAGCTGCGGTTAGTGTGTGTGTGTGGGAGGGGGGTGGGGGTGGGGGGTGGGGGGGAGGGCAACATGCGTGCGCGTGTGTACGTCTGTGTGTGCGCGCATGTGTGGTATGTGTGAATGTGTGTGTTTGTGTGTGATTGTGTGTGTGTGTGTGTCTGTCTGTCTGTCTGCGCGCGTACGCGTGCGCGCGTGCGTTTGGTATGTGTGTGTGAGTGTGTATGTGTGTGTGTGTGTGTGTGTGTGTGTGTGTGTGTGTGCGCGCGCGCGCGCGCGCGCTTGCATGCACGCTTGCGTGCTCACGTGCACGCACGTGCATGCACGAGCCCTGATGTAAGATCATCAACATCTGAACATCGCAGCGAATTCCATGCTGGCAGCATCATGAAGGAAACCCAGCATCACCAATGTCAATACCATCCAATGGCACTGGGCAGCATGGTGAAGGAAACCCAGCATCACCAGTGACAATACCATCCAATGGCACTGGGCAGCATGGTGAAGGAAACCCAGCATCACCAGTGACAATACCATCCAATGGCACTGGGCAGCATGATGAAGGAAACCCAGCATCACCAATGACAATACCATCCAATGGCACTGGGCATCATGATGAAGGAAACCCAGCATCACCAGTGACAATACCATCCAATGGCACTGGGCATCATGATGAAGGAAACCCAGCATCACCAGTGACAATACCATCCAATGGCACTGGGCAGCATGGTGAAGGAAACCCAGCATCACCAGTGACAATACCATCCAATGGCACTGGGCAGCATGATGAAGGAAACCCAGCATCACCAGTGACAATACCATCCAATGGCACTGGGCATCATGATGAAGGAAACCCAGCATCACCAGTGACAATACCATCCAATGGCACTGGGCACATGATGAAGGAAACCCAGCATCACCAGTGACAATACCATCCAATGGCACTGGGCATCATGATGAAGGAAACCCAGCATCACCAGTGACAATACCATCTAATGGCACTGGGCATCATGATGAAGGAAACCCAGCATCACCAGTGACAATACCATCCAATGGCACTGGGCAGCATGATGAAGGAAACCCAGCATCACCAGTGACAATACCATCCAATGGCACTGGGCAGCATGATGAAGGAAACCCAGCATCACCAGTGACAATACCATCCAATGGCACTGGGCATCATGATGAAGGAAACCCAGCATCACCAGTGACAATACCATCCAATGGCACTGGGCAGCATGATGAAGGAAACCCAGCATCACCAGTGACAATACCATCCAATGGCACTGGTATCCGAGGAGCCGCACCGCAGCGCCAACTTTTGCTCGATCAGTTCCAGCCACGTCAGTACGAGGCAGCGAATGCCAGCCTGCCCATGCTGTGTGCTGTGACAAAATCCCCATGCCAGAACCAGGAATTAAACTGACTTTCTTTCTTCTTCTTCTTCTTCTTCTTCTTCTTTACACGTCAGCAGCAATCTGACTACTTCTTTCACCTCTGTGCCAAAGCTGTGACCACTAAAACTGATGCAGAAAGGGTGTAGGCTAGGCTATCACTAGAATCCGTAGACGCCGGTCTTTCTCTGCATCTTCATAAATCTGCAAGCGCGCGCGTGTGTGGCTGTGCGAGAGAGAGAGAGAGAGAGAGAGAGAGAGAGAGGAGAGAGAGAGAGAGAGAGAGTGTGTGTGTGTGTGTGTGTGTGCATGTGATCGGCGTGGCTGCTGCTGCTGCTGCTAGGGCCTACAACCGTCGTCGTCACCCGTCTCCTGCTGGCCGCTGCGGATGCTGTTGGTGATGTTGGAAGTAGTGCCATCTGTGGCGGTCTCTCTCTCTTTCCTGCTTTCTGTCGTTGTTAAAGCCATGTTTATTGCGTCAAGGGGCTGTGTCGGAGCGGACTGCGGCGTGCCGCGAGCGTGAAGGTGGCAAGTTGGCAACAGTGGAGGGGTGGGGGATGATGATGGACGGGGAGGGGGTGAGAGAGACTGGATTTTGTTGGTGTAGCTAGGCCTAAACCAAACGCATCACGTTGTGAGGTGGCTGAGGATCACTTGGGGAGAGACTTCTTCTAACGCTGCCAGACCTCGATCGGTGCTGCCAGTAGGTTGTAGCAGCTAGGTAGGTTAGG
>CM065723.1:80938312-80948312 GCA_033310375.1 Conus canariensis
AGACAGCACAGTCATTGATAGTGACAGTTGAAGGCAGAGAAGGATGGTTAGGCTGTTTTGTCACGAACATGAGTTCCGTCTTGTCGTCGTTTAGTTGTAGTTTGTTGGTTGTCATCCAGTCCTTCAGGTCTGCAATGCAGCCCCGCGTCCGAGAAATCAGTGAGTCAGTTTCAGCAATGGGAGCCGACTGATGAAGCTGAGTATCGTCAGCAAAGCTCTCATGCGACATGGCGTGACCACTGATGACGTCAGACACAGGACTAGCATACAGCACAAAAAGGACTGGCCCAAGTACAGAACCCTGAGGCACACCGTACCTAAGAGGAGAACTGTCTGAGTATCTTCCCTGTACACACACTGTCTGAGTACGTCCAGTCAAGTAAGAGATAATCCAGTCGAGAGCTGTGTCTTTGAATCCAAAGGAAGTTTGAAGCCGTGAGAACAAAATATTATGATCGATCGTGTCAAATGCTGCAGAGAGGTCTAACATCGCTAATAAGGAAACATTCCCATCGTCAAGCCCGCAGAGGAGGTCATTGACTATACGGAGGAGTGCTGTCTCACAACTATGGCCTTGTCTGTAAGCAGATTGATGAGGATTCAAAAGGTGATTCTTTTCGAGATGTTCTAGGATTTGTTCCAAAACGATCTTCTCCAATAATTTTGATAGAAATGACAAATTTGATACAGGCCGATAATTCTTTAAAACATTTTTATCTAATGAAGGTTTCTTGATCAATGGACGTACCACTGCGGACCGGAAGATTTCAGGGACGTGACCAGAGGACAAAGAGGTATTGATAACATGAGTAAGATGGGGTAGGACATCATCAAGGCACTGAAAGAGCAAGTTAGTGGGAATGGCATCAAGTTCACATGATTTAGGGCTGCATCGCAAACAAAGTTTTTTGACATAGTCTTGACTAACAGGACTAAAACAAGCCAAAGGAGGTCCACAGTAAACTTTGTTATTCAGAGGATGTACAGGTGCAGTAGAATCTAGCTTTTCACGGATAGTGTCAATTTTTCCATTGAAAAACTCTAAGAATTTCTGAGGGAGCTCTTGAGTTTGGAAGATGGTGGGAAGGGGGAGTAGCTGACTTTGCATAGGAGACTATTTGTGACATTAAATAGTTGCTTGGCCGTATTACAGGCCAATATCTTTGAAGAATAGAACAAAGTTTTTGCTTGATGAACAATGTCAGTAACATGATTTCTCGCAGTTTGATATATTTCCCTGTGCACAGTCAGTCCCGTGGCGCGCCATCGCCTCTCAGCCCCCCTCCTCTCCTGCTTGGCCTCCGACAACTCGGGACCCACTGTGTTGTGCCATTGACACAGTGAGCGATCAGTGATCAAGCGCCTGCTCACTGGAGCATGCTTATCAAGCATGGCACGGAGGGCAGAGGTCAGCTGACAGGCCGATGGCTCGCTCGGTGTGGCCGTGCTCAGATCAGATTTGAAAGCCTCTATATCGATAGCAGAAATTTTCCTAACTTCCTTGTAAGTCTTTGGAACGGCGGGCCTAACGATATCTAATTCACACTTCACAGCATAATGATCCGATGCTAGGTTATCGTCAACGGTTGAGGATTTGAGAAGATTATCACTGTCTCTGTAGACTACCCAGTCTACTATGTTACCCTGTTTGTTCGTCATTTCATTCACGGACTGCTGGAGTCCGAAAGTATCTAAAATTTCTAACACCTCAAATAAGTTCACCCCATAGTTCAGATGGGTTAATGTGGGAAGTCAAATGGGTTTACCTCATAGTTCAGTGGGTTAATGCTTGAAGTCAAATGAGTTTACCCCATAATTTAGGTGGGTTAACGCGTGAAGTCAAATGGGTTTACCCTATCTCTCAGGTGGGTTAATGTATGATGTGAAATGGGTTCACCCCATAGTTCAGGTGGGTTAATGTATGAAGTCAGATAGGTTCACTCCATAATTCAGGTGGGTTAATGTATGATGTCAAATGTGTTCACCCCATAATTCAGGTGGGTTTATGTATGAAGTCAGATAGGTTCACTCCATAATTCAGGTGGGTTAATGTGGGAAGTCAAATGGGATTACCCTATAGGTCAGAAAGGTTCATACGTGAAGTCAAATGGGTTCACCCCATAGGTCAGGTAGGTTAATGCGTGAAGTCAAATGGGTTTATCCCATAGGTCAGGTAGGTTAATGCGTGAAGTCAAATGGGTTTATCCCATAGGTCAGATGGGTTAATGCGTGAAGTCAGATGGGTTTACTCCATAGGTCAGGTGGGTTAATGTGTGAAGTCAAATGGGTTTATCCCATAGGTCAGGTAGGTTAATGCATGAAGTCAAATGGGTTTATCCCATAGGTCAGGTAGGTTAATGCGTGAAGTCAAATGGGTTTATCCCATAGGTCAGGTGGGTTAATGCGTGAAGTCAGATAGGTTTATCCCATAGGTCAGGTAGGTTAATGCGTGAAGTCAGATGGATTTATCCCATAGGTCAGGTGGGTTAATGCGTGAAGTCAGATGGGTTTATCCCATAGGTCAGGTAGGTTAATGCGTGAAGTCAAATGGGTTTATCCCATAGGTCAGGTGGGTTAATGCGTGAAGTCAAATAGGTTTATCCTATAGGTCAGGTAGGTTAATGCGTGAAGTCAGATGGGTTTACTCCATAGGTCAGGTAGGTTAATGCGTGAAGTCAGATGGGTTTATCCCATAGGTCAGGTGGATTAATGCATGAAGTCAATTGGGTTTACGACATAGGTCAGGTGGGTTAATACGTGAAGTGAGATAGGTTCACCCCATAGGTCAGGTGGGTTAATGCGGGTAGTCAAATGGGTTTACCCCCATAGTCAGGTAGTTTAATGCGTACCTCAGCTGTGGGAAAGCATGGTTCAGGTGGATGAATGCGCGAGGTTAACGAGTGAGGTCAAATGGATCAATTGCGGTGAAAAAGGTGGATTACTGCGTAGATCAGGTGAGTTAATGCATAGCTCCGCTGGGTTAATGCATGATGTTAGATGGGTTAATGCGTCGGTGATGTCTCTCATAGGTGTTGTCAACGTGCACCTACTCTAAACCCCCCCCCCCCCCCCCCCCCCCTCACCCTCGTTCGCCGCTTTTTCCAAATCGTTTTTCTCTTTTGTACTCTTTTTTATTTTGGGTTTATGGATGTGCTTGTATGTCAACGTACTTGACCCGCATCCATAGCATAGCCCCTGTGATGCATTGTTTAAGGAGCTTAATGTGCAGGTTAAGTGGGTTACTGCGCAGGGGAGGTGGATTAATGCGTAGGTCAGGTGGATTAGTGTGTGACTCAGGCGATCAGGTGGATTAATCCTCTTTCAGGTGAGCTAGTGCCTTCGTCAGGTGAATGAATGCGCTGGTTAGGTGGGTTAATGCGTAGATCAGAAGGCTTAATGCGGTGGTCAGCTGGCTTAATGCCTTTGTTAGTTGGCCTAATTTGTAGATCTGACCACCGTCAAATATCATCAATGAGCGTACATGCCACAATCACCCCTCTTCCCGAACGTGCTTTCACCTTCTCTATGTTTCTCTCATTTTCTTTGTACTTATTTTTACATATGCGAGTAACTTTTATTTACCTCTCTCCCACCCCCAACCCCTTTCCCCCTTCCCCCTTTCCTCTCCTGAAGGTTTGGATCTCTCCTGAGTCAAGAGTATCACACGTGTCATCAGATCACTGTTTGTTAGAATGAAAGCAGTGAGAACTCACTATGAGCCAGAGCCGCTGATCAAACAATAATAAAATAGTCGCTGTATTTCTATCTATGTGCTTAGTCTCCTCTCCAGCCTACAGCGCCATGACTGAATCACCCGACCGCGTCTTCGCGTCGATAGACCAGTCTGCCCTCTCTCTTGTTGACTGAAACGAAGAACAGGGAAGAGAGAGGAGGGGTGAGGGTAGGCTAGGGGGTGGGGGATGGGTGTGGTGATGGCGAAAACAAATAAACAAACAAACAAACAAAACCTGAATTACCTCTTGTCATTTTTCTTTTAATATTTTTTTTTTTCATTGTTGTGATTAGAGGAGTTTCCCTGGAAAGGCAAGATAAGACGTGTTCACCAATCAATAAGCAGACAGGAGAACTGTAAGTGAGGCAGAAGGAATGGGATTTTCGTATGCTGCATGGCTGAAGTGCTGATGTGTGTGTGTGGGGGGGGGGGGGGGGGGGGGGGGGGGGGAGAGCAATTGGTAATGAGTAGTCAAACACGAGTTCTCTGCCTTTCCCTCTGTCTCTGTCTCTGTCCCCCCCCCCCCCCCCTATCTCTGTCTGTCTGTCTGTCTGTCTGTCTGTCTGTTTGTGTGTGTGTCTGTGTGTCTGTCTGTCTGTCTGTCTCTGTCTCTGTCTCACTCTCTCTCTCTCTCTCTCTCCACACACACACACACACACACACACACACACACACACACACACACACACACACACACACACACACATTAAATCTACATAATATATACGAAAGGACCATATTCATCCGTCCCCTACCTCTCACTGTTCTCTCCCACATCAAAACCATTTGTAGTTTTCTAGCTTTATCAAAAGGGTTTTGTTTGTTTGTTTTTGTTGATGTAGTTGTTTTTTTTCCCGTCTAATATCACCTTGAGTGGATAGACGTTAAATTTGAAACTAACTAACTAACGAGCACGCGCGCGTGCACGCTTTTTTCTATCTGGCGGACTGCCTAATTCTGTGAATCTATCTATTTGCCTCTCTGTCTCTCTGTCTCTGTCTCTGTCTCTGTGTCCTCTCTCTCTCTCTCCTCTCTCTTTTCTCTCTCTCTCTCTCTCTCTCTCTCTCTCTCTCTCTCTCTCAATGTGTCTTTCATGATCATTATCATCGCATATGGAATCCCTCCTTCCACGCTTTCCTCTCCCTTCAAAGCGAGCTGTGGCCTACAGAAGAATAAAATATCTGTAATTTTTCTCTTCTCTCTCTCTCTCTCTCCTCTCTCTCTCTCTCTCTCTCTCTCCATCAAATTCTAATCAAACCATCAATCAAGCAATCTCCCTCTCCCCCCCCCCCCCCTCTCTTCTCTCTCTGTCTCTGTCTCTGTCTCTTCTCTCTCTCTCCTCTCTCTCTCTCGTCCACCACCTTTCTTTCGCACCCCCCCCCACACCACCACCACCTCCCCTCTCCCTCCCTCTCTTCCCCCTGCGTGCCGTGGCTGATTCGGCGACGGAGATGTTGCCATGGCAACTGCTTACATCACAGCACGCGCTCTCCTTTTGACTCGTTCCATTTCCCTGTCATCAGACCACGGACCTTCCTCCCCGACCTCGGTTTATTCTATCGATCTCCCCCCCCTCCCCTCCTCCCTTCTCTCATCCCAGATTCTCCTCCCATTTCCGCCTCCCCCCTCCCTCCTCCTCCCCCACCCCTTCCCTCCCTCCCTCCCTCCCTCCCCCACCCTCCTTGGCTTGTCGACTTCTTTTTCCCGCAAAGCACAAGGGTGTCTATGTATTGCTTGCTACTGGGAGTTGGCCCACAGAGGCGCAAACAAATGAGAGAGCGACAGCGTGAGGAGAGAGAGAAGAGAGAGAGAGAGAGAGAGAGAGAGAGAGAGAGAGAGAGAACGATAGAAGGAGATGGACAGAAAGAAAAAGGTGAAGGCAAGTGCGAGACGAGGAGAATGAAAAGCACGAGAGGGAAGGGCGAGAAGAAGGAAGAGATGAGAAAGAGAAGAGATAGGGAAGGAACGAAGAAAGGAGATGAAGAAAAAAGAAAAAAAAGGAAGGAAATCAGAAGGAAAAAGAAAAGAAAGGCGAAAAGAGAAAAAAGGAAGAATAAAAGAACGAAGGGAAGAGAAGAAAGTAGAATGAATAGAATGAAAGAATTAGGGAAGAGACGAAAGAAGGAAGGAAGAAATAAAAGAAAAAAAAACGAAGGAATCAAGAAAGGACAAAATGAAAAAAAGGGGGGGGGTGAAGGAAAGTAAAAGAAGGAAGGTGAAAAGGAAGGAAAAAAAGGAACGAAGGAGAGTGTGTATAAAGTTCATAAAAGATTAAAGAAAAGAAGGAAGAACAAGAAGGTGAAGAATGCAGAAAGGAATGGAAAGTAGGAGAAAAGAAAGAATAAGAAAAAAGAAGAAATGAAAGAAGGAAATAGAGAGAAAAAGGAACGAAAAGAGAAGGAAAAAAAAAGGAAGAAGAAGAGATAAGAGGAAGAACAAACGTAGGAGGGACTGGGATCTCAGTGTTGTTATGTAAAGATTTGTTCATGCTCTGTGAAATTATCTGACAAAACTATTTGAAGGGGAATATAAGCTGTTATAAAAATAACAAATATGTAAAGAGAAAACACAGCCAATACTTCAAAGGAAGAACCAAGCACAGACTGAAGCAATGCAAATAAACAAACAAGCACATCATATGTTGAAAAACAAGCAGGAGAGAGAGAATAGAGAGCTGCAGAGATGGAGAGAAGAGATGAGAAGAACTCACACATTGTTCTGTATCGTAATCGCAATGATTATGATTTGCTTAAAGGTCATTTAATTCCTGATGACTGAAATGTGTATGTTGTATCTGACCTGACATGTTGTTTTTTTGTTGTATGTATTTTTTTTAATCCCAAATTGTTGGTTCAGCTACTTGATATCAGAAGCCCGCAACATATTGATTGCCTTGTATCAGAAGCCTGCAGCATATTGATTGCCTTGTATCAGAAGCCTGCAGCATATTGATTGCCTTGTATCAGAAGCCTGCACTATTGGCAACATATTGATTGCCTGGTATCAGAAGCCTGCAGCATATTGATTGCCTTGTATCAGAAGCCCGCAACATATTGATTGCCTTGTATCAGAAGCCTGCAACATATTGATTGCCTTGTATCAGAAGCCTGCAACATATTGATTGCCTTGTATCAGAAGCCTGCAATATATTGATTGCCTTGTATGTATGAAAACACCGAATGACTTCCTGTTTAATGAGACAAGCAGGGTATCCGATCTTTATAAGCTTTCAATTAGATGCATCCATCTGCTCTGGCTCTGGCTCGAGCCGACTGAAGAGCTGCCTGCAAAACGCCACATTCGGTCGTTTCCCGTGTTATTCAGTCGAATATCATGTCACTTGGTTTTTCGTTCATTCTTTTATTCTTTCGGTGCCTGCAATGTGTATACGTGTCACACATACCAACGGCCAAAATTGGCCTTGTCTTTCGAAAGCTGGTGATGGGATTTTACGTGTATGCCAGATGTTATGCGTGGGTTCACACACGGAACCTCAGTTCATAGTCTCAGTTGAAGAACTTTTTAGGAAATGGGCTCAGAAAAATCCCCCCCCTTCTACCGAAACGGTTCGATGGAGATTCGAACTTGCAACAACCTCAGGATCGCCAGGTTCACTGTCCGGCTCTCTACCAGCTCAGCTATTCCGGCCCCGTGTTATTCAGTCGAATATCAGTAACCGAATGTTCACGGAGGATGCATGCAATGTGAACACGTCATCCAGTCCCGTGGCCAAAGTGGTCTTCACTCCCAAAAGTTGATGGTGGGATTTTCTCGTTGCTTTTATTGTATCGTCGATAGTTTGAGTCTTCTTGTTCTTGTTATAGCTGTGGTATTGATAATTTGCGTGAGTTTTTGCTGTTGTTCTTACTGCTGTGGTGTTAGTGATAGGTTGGTGGACCTTTCATTGTTTTGGTTTCAAAGTGAGATGACTGCAGGCGAACTGATTTTTTTTTTAAGAGAAATTATGATTAATCCGCCGGATCAGAGTGTTGTCGTGTAATTTTTTTGTTGCTCTTCTCCGGCGGATTGATTAAAATTCCTCTGTCAAAAATGTCTTTGATTGCTGCGTATGTTACTGTATGGGGTGTGTTATGATTACAATTCCTCTGTAAAAATGTCTTTGATTGCTGTGTATGTTACTGTATGGGGTGTGTTACTGGTCATTGTGTATGTTACTGTATGGGGTGTGTTACTGGTCATTGTTGTGTATGTTACTGTATGGGGTGTGTTACTGGTCATTGTGTATGTTACTGTATGGGGTGTGTTACTGGTCATTGTGTGTATGTTACTGTATGGGGTGTGTTACTGGTCATTGTTGTGTATGTTACTGTATGGGGTGTGTTACTGGTCATTGTGTATGTTACTGTATGGGGTGTGTTACTGGTCATTGTTGTGTATGTTACTGTATGGGGTGTGTTTATTGATTAAATTCCTCTGTAAAAAATGTCTTTGATTGCTGTGTATGTTACTGTATGGGGTGTGTTACTGGTCATTGTGTATGTTACTGTATGGGGTGTTTACTGGTCATTGTTGTGTATGTTACTGTATGGGGTGTGTTACTGGTCATTGTTGTGTATGTTACTGTATGGGGTGTGTTACTGGTCATTGTTGTGTATGTTACTGTATGGGGTGTGTTACTGGACATTGCTGTGTATGTTACTGTATGGGGTGTGTTACTGGTCATTGTTGTGTATGTTACTGTATGGGGTGTGTTACTGGTCATTGTTGTGTATGTTACTGTATGGGGTGTGTTACTGGTCATTGTTGTGTATGTTACTGTATGGGGTGTGTTACTGGACATTGCTGTGTATGTTACTGTATGGGGTGTGTTACTGGACATTGCTGTGTATGTTACTGTATGGGGTGTGTTACTGGTCATTGTTGTGTATGTTACTGTATGGGGTGTGTTACTGGTCATTGTTGTGTATGTTACTGTATGGGGTGTGTTACTGGTCATTGTTGTGTATGTTACTGTATGGGGTGTGTTACTGGACATTGCTGTGTATGTTACTGTATGGGGTGTGTTACTGGACATTGCTGTGTATGTTACTGTATGGGGTGTGTTACTGGTCATTGTTGTGTATGTTACTGTATGGGGTGTGTTACTGGTCATTGTTGTGTATGTTACTGTATGGGGTGTGTTACTGGACATTGCTGTGTATGTTACTGTATGGGGTGTGTTACTAGACATTGCTGTGTATGTTACTGTATGGGGTGTGTTACTGGTCATTGTTGTGTATGTTACTGTATGGGGTGTGTTACTGGTCATTCTGTATGTTACTGTATGGAGTGTGTTATTGGTCATTGTTGTGTATGTTACTGTATGGGGTGTGTTACTGGTCATTGTTGTGTATGTTACTGTATGGGGTGTGTTACTGGTCATTGTTGTGTATGTTACTGTATGGGGTGTGTTACTGGACATTGCTGTGTATGTTACTGTATGGGGTGTGTTACTAGACATTGCTGTGTATGTTACTGTATGGAGTGTGTTACTGGTCATTGCTATGTATGTTACTGTATGGGGTGTGTTACTGGTCATTGTTGTGTATGTTACTGTATGGGGTGTGTTACTGGTCATTGTTGTGTATGTTACTGTATGGGGTGTGTTACTGGACATTGCTGTGTATGTTACTGTATGGGGTGTGTTACTGGTCATTGCTATGTATGTTACTGTATGGGGTGTGTTACTGGTCATTGCTATGTATGTTACTGTATGGGATGTGTTACTGGTTATTGTTGTGTATGTTACTGTATGGGATGTGTTATTGGTCATTGCTGTGTATGTTACTGTATGAGGTGTGTTACTGGTTGTTGCTGTGTATGTTACTGTATGGGGTGTGTTACTGGTCATTGTGTATGTTACTGTATGGGGTGTGTTATTGGTCATTGTTGTGTATGTTACTGTATGGGGTGTGTTACTGGTCATTGTTGTGTATGTTACTGTATGGGGTGTGTTACTGGTCATTGTGTATGTTACTGTATGGGGTGTGTTATTGGTCATTGTTGTGTATGTTACTGTATGGGGTGTGTTACTGGTCATTGTGTATGTTACTGTATGGGGTGTGTTACTGGTCATTGTGTATGTTACTGTATGGGGTGTGTTACTGGTCATTGTGTATGTTACTGTATGGGGTGTGTTACTGGTCATTGTGTATGTTACTGTATGGGGTGTGTTACTGGTCATTGTGTATGTTACTGTATGGGGTGTGTTACTGGTCATTGTGTATGTTACTGTATGGGGTGTGTTATTGGTCATTGTTGTGTATG
>CM065723.1:80955812-80958240 GCA_033310375.1 Conus canariensis
TAATGAATATGGTTCTTAAGAAGAGAGAGAGTAGAGATCTGTTGCCATATGGTTGCATTTCCATACTCTCTCTTTTTCTCTTCTGATTTTGTTCCTTGATATAGATCAAGGTTAAGACTCTTCATTAGCCAGTGCATTAATTAACAAAGGAAATCATTGGGATTGGGCATTGTTCCAGCACACAGACACCATGCACTGACAGAGGGGGCAGAGTCGATGCAAGGAATACACATCTATAAGCAGCAGGAGATTGCTGTGGAGGTGGGGGTGGTGAGGGGTAAAAGTCAAGAACATGCGGGTGAATACACGTGAGATTGAACACACGTGAAACTGAACACAACACACACACACACACACACACACACACACACACACCACACCACACACACACACACACGCTCGCACGCACGCACTCGCACGCACGCACAGGCGCACACACACAACACACACACACACACACACACACACACACACCACACACACACAGAGGCACATATGCACGCACGCACGCACGCACGCACACACACACACACACACACACACAACACACACACACACACACGCACACACACACACCAGGCACATACGCACGACCACACACACACACACACACACACACACACACACCACACACACACACACACACACACACACACAACCTTGAACATGCACAGGCACATAACAACACATACGTGAATGAAATGGCCACTTTGGTTTGTTTTTTTTTCCTTTTATTTTTTAAAGAAAATTTGAGAGTTTACTTTTGAATTTGTAATATACAATGGTAGCTTGTGGATTGCCTTTTACATAGGAATAAGAAGCCATAATTTAAGTGAGTACTAAAATAGATTATGGACCTTCATAATGCATTTATTTTGACCTCTCTCTCTCTCTCTCTCACTCTCTCTCTCTCTCTCTCTCTCTCTTCTCTCTCTCTCTCTCTCTCTCTCTCTCTCTCTCTCACCCAAACACATTCTTCCGAGGGTAGTGTCGACACCCTAAATTAACCTTCTCGCAGTTGTCCTAAGGAACCGCTTTGCCGTGGAATGTAAACTACTCAGGTGTGCATGGAAAGAGCAGTCCCCCCTCCTAACAACATTTATCTTGTTGCTCTGTGTTTCTCTATCTGAGGTGATACCTCTTGCCGACGTAGCTGTCACCTCTAATCATCACTCCGAAGTGACAAAGCTGTTCTCCTTCTTCTCTGCCAGTCAGTCTGTCTGTCTGTCTGTGCCTGTCTGCCTGTCTGCCTGTCTGTCTGTGCCTGTCTGCCTGTCTTTCTGTCTGTCTGTCTGTCTGTTTTGTGTCTCTGTCCTCTCTCTCTCTCTCTCTCTCTCTCTCTTTTCTCTCTCTCTCCTCCCCTCAAAAGTGTTTTGTGTATGTGTGTGTGTGTGTGTGTGTGGGTGTGTGTGGTGTGTGTGAAGAGAAAAAAGAGAGAAAAGATTCAATGGGTATTTTTGTTTTTGTTGCTAAAATCTCACGATGAGTGAATGATGGGGTGCTGTGCGCGTGCGTGCGTGCTGTGTGTTGTGTGCTTGCGGCGTCGTGCGTGCGTGGCGTGCGTGGTGTGTGTGTGTGTGTGGTGGTGCGTGCGTGCGGGTGTGTGGTGTGGTGTGGGGGTGTGGTGGGTGTGTGGTGGGGTGGTGGTTGTGGGTGTGGAAATTTGTCGCGTTTTCCCAAAGTTTAATTTCATCTGTGTCTTTTTGTCTCTCTGTTTACCTTTTCCCCAACGCGCCCCAGCTACCTTTGGGGTTTTTATTCGAAAAGGCTGAGTCTCTCTCCCTCTCCTCCCTCTCCATTTTTCCCTCTCTCTTTTCCCTCCCCCTTCTCTTTTCTCTCTCCTCTCCTCTTTCTCTCTGTTTTCTTACTCTATTCAGGTTTGTGTGTGTGTGTGTGTGGTGTGTGTGTGGGAGCGTGTGCTGCTGTGTGCGGGGGTGCTATAGAGTGCGACGTGCGTACATGCGAGCGTGAGTGCGTGCTCGTTTTCGGGGGCGTGCATGCGTGTGTTGGGGGTTTTGGTGTGTGTGGTGTGTGTGTGCGTGCGGAAGCTGGGTGTTGGGGGTGTGTTTTTCGTGTTTTGGGGTGCGCGTGCGGCAGTGTGCTCGTTTGGGGTGTGTTTTGTGGGGGTGTGTTGTGTGCGTCGTGGTGCGTGCGTGCGTGTGGGTGTGGTGTGGTTTCATGCTGGGGTGGTGCGTGGTGCGTGCGTTTTCGTGGGTTTTTTGTGTGTGGTGTGTGTGTGGTGTGCGTGCGGCATGCGTGGTGCGTGCGGGGGCGGTGGTGGTGGGGGTGCGTGCGTGCGTGGTGTGTGTGTGTGTGCGTGCGTGCGTGCGTGCGTGTGTGGTGTGGTGTGTTGTGTTGGTGCCGCCCGCGCGTTTTATCCTGACTGTAAAAAAAAAAAATGTGCAACACAGTATTCTGCCTCAAAACC
>CM065723.1:80958340-80963340 GCA_033310375.1 Conus canariensis
AACAGAAGCCTGAGGTTATTGATTGCCTTGTATCAAAGCTGCAGCATATTGATTGCCTGTATCAGAAGCCTGCACCATATTGGCAAATTTGATTGTGGTTTCGAGCCTGCGCATTTTGTTGCCTTGTTCAGAAGCCGCAACATTTGATTGCCTTGTATCAGAAGCCGAAATTTGATTGCCTTGTTCAGAAGCCCCAACATATTGATTGCTTGTTTCAGAAGCCGCAACATGTTGTTGCCTTGTATAGAAGCCTGCAAAATATTGTTGCCCTTGAATCAGAAGCTGAACATTTGATTCCCTTTGGGATAGGCCTGAAAACATGTTGATTGCCTTGTATCAGAAGCCTGCAACATGTTGATTGCCTTGTATCAGGAAGCCTGCAACATGTTGATTGCCTTGTATCAGAAGCCTGCAACATGTTGATTGCCTTGTATCAGAAGCCTGCAACATGTTGATTGCCTTGTTCAGAAGCCTGCAACATGTTGATTGCCTTGTATCAGAAGCCTGCAAACATGTTGATTGCCTTGTATCAGAAGCCTGCAACATTTGTGATTGCTTGTATTCAGAAGCCTGCAACATGTTGATTGCCTTGTATCAGAAGCCTGCATCATGTTGATTGCTTGTATGTATGAAAACACCGAATGATTCCTGTTTGATGAGACAAACAGGGTAATCCGGTCTTTATAAGCTTTCAAATTAGATGCATCCATCTGGCTCTGGCTCTGGCTCGAGCCGACTGAAGAGCTGCCTGCAAAACGCCACATTCGGTCGTTTCCCGTGTTATTCAGTCGAATTTCATGTCACTCGGTTTTTCGTTCATTCTTTTATTCTTTCGGTGCCTGCAATGTGTATACGTGTCACACATACCAACGGCCAAAATTAGCCTTGTCTTTCGAAAGCTGGTGATGGGATTTTACGTGTATGCCAGATGTTATGCGTGGGTTCACACACGGAACCTCAGTTCATAGTCTCAGTTGAACTTTTTAGGAAATGGGCTCAGAAAAATCCCCTTCTACCGAAACGGTTCGATGGAGATTCGAACTTGCAACAACCTCAGGATCGCAGGATCACTGTCCGGCTCTCTACCAGCTCAGCTATTCCGGCCCCGTGTTATTCAGTCGAATGTCAGTAACCGAATGTTCACGGAGGATGCATGCAATGTGAACACGTCATCCATGTCCCGTGGCCAAAGTGGTCTTCACTCCCAAAAGTTGATGGTGGGATTTTCTCGTTGCTTTTATTGTATCGTCGATAGTTTGAGTCTTCTTGTTCTTGTTATAGCTGTGGTATTGATAATTTGCGTGAGTTTTTGTTGTTGTTCTTACTGCTGTGGTGTTTAGTGATAGGTTGGTGGACCTTTCATTGTTTTGGTTTCAAAATGAGATGACTGCAGGCGAACTGAATTTTTTTTAAAGAGAAATTATGATTAATCCGCCGGATCAGAGTTTTGTCGTGTCATTTTTTTGTTGCTCTTCTCCGGCGGATTGATTAAAATTCCTCTGTAAAAAATGTCTTTGATTGCTGTGTATGTTACTGTATGGGGTGTGTTACTGGTTATTGTTGTGTATGTTACTGTATGGGGTGTGTTACTGGTCATTGCTATGTATGTTACTGTATGGGGTGTGTATACTGGTCATTGCTATGTATGTTACTGTATGGGGTGTGTTACTGGTCATTGTGGTATGTTACTGTATGGGGTGTGTTACTGGTCATTGTTGTGTATGTTACTGTATGGGGTGTGTTACTGGTCATTGTTGTGTATGTTACTGTATGGGGTGTGTTACTGGTCATTGTTGTGTATGTTACTGTATGGGGGTGTGTTACTGGTCATTGTTGTGTATGTTACGGTAATGGGTGTGTTACTGGTCATTGTTGTGTATGTTACTGTAATGGGTGTGTTACTGCATTGCTGTGTATGTTACTGTATGGGTGTGTGTTACTGGACATTGCTGTGTATGTTACTGTATGGGGTGTGTTACTGGTCATTGTTGTGTATGTTACTGTATGGGGTGTGTTACTGGTCATTTGTTGTGTATGTTACTGTATGGGGTGTGTTACTGGTCATTGTTTGTATGTTACTGTATGGGGGTGTGTTACTGGACATTGCTGTGTATGTTACTGTATGGGGTGTGTTACTGGTCATTGTTGTGTATGTTACTGTATGGGGTGTGTTACTGGTCATTGTTGTGTATGTTACTGTAGGGGTGTGTTACTGGTCATTGTTGTGTATGTTACTGTATGGGGTGTGTTACTGGTCATTGTTGTGTATGTTACTGTTATTGGGTGTGTTACTGGTCATTGTTGTGTATGTTACTGTATGGGGTGTGTTACTGGTCATTGTTGTGTATGTTACTGTATGGGGTGTGTTACTGGTCATTGTTGTGTATGTTACTGTATGGGGTGTGTTACTGGCATTGTTGTGTATGTTACGGTATGGGGTGTGTTACTGGTCATTGTTGTGTATGTTACTGTATGGGGTGTGTTACTGGTCATTGTTGTGTATGTTACGTATGGGGTGTGTTATGGTCATGTTGTGTATGTTACTGTATGGGTGTGTTACTGGACATTGCTGTGTATGTTACTGTATGGGGTGTGTTATAGACATTGCTGTGTTTGTTACTGTATGGGGTGTGTTACTGGTCATGTCTGTGTATGTTACTGTAAGGGGGTGTGTTACTGGACATGCTGTGTTGTTGTTACTGTATGGGGTGTGTTACTGGTCATTGTTGTGTATGTTACTGTATGGGGTGTGTTACTGGTCATTGTTGTGTATGTTACTGTATGGGATGTGTTACTGGTTATTGTTGTGTATGTTACTGTATGGATGTGTTATTGGTCATTGCTGGTGTTATTGTACTGTATGAGTTTGTTGTGTGTTGTGGTTGTTGCTGTGTATGTTACTGTATGGGGTGTGTTACTGGTCATTGTGTAGTTACTGTATGGGGTGTGTTATTGGTCATTGTTGTATGTGTTACTGTATGGGGTGTGTTACTGGTCATTGTTGTGTATGTTACTGTATGGGGTGTGTTATGGTCATTTGTATGTTACTGTATGGGGTGTGTTACTGGTCATTGTTGTGTATGTTACTGTATGGGGTGTGTTATGGTCATTGTGTATGTTGCTGTATAGGGTGTGTTACTGGTCATTGTGTATGTTGCTGTATGGGGTGTGTTATTGTTAACTGTCATTACTTTCGTTGTTGCTGTGATGTTGATGCTGTTGCAGATGCTGCTGTGCTTTGGGTGTTGATGTTGTTGTCGTTGATATTGTCTTTTTAATGATCTGCTTGTCTTTCTTGTTGTTGTTGTTGCTGTTCTTGTCATCATTTAGTGTTTATTGTCTGCATTTGAGGAAATGAATCTCACCTTTCTCCTGACACAGCTGATGGAGGGAGGGAGAGGGTATAGGTACGTATCTCACCACGCTGTTGACCTTTGTGTAGTCCTGCGGGCCATGATCCTCCTCCGTGCGTCACTGTCACCACGCGCCTCCAGGAAAGGGATCAGCTGGCTTCGCTGCCCTCTCTGGTTGTCACGTGTGTCAGCTCTTTGTCAGCTGTTTAGAGAGATCAGCCTGATGGGTGAGCTTAAAGTCCTTTGGCTGTGAGGGACAGGCTGGGTGCTGCAGCCCGTAGAGTCAGTTCTCTGACGGATCTGGAAGTTGACAGGCTTGTGTTGGAAGCGTATATCTGCATCGGGAAGGAAGCACTAGGATAGTCAATTCCTCAGGCGTGAGGATTTGTCTTGTGATTTGTTTGTCTCTCTCGTACTGCGGAACGGCAATTTTTTTTCTTTTTAAGGAGAAGCCTGGGCCAAATTATTCATACGTATGGTCTGGTATTATCCTTCTTCCATGATCAGTTGTTGTGGGGTATCTTCCTTGCTGCCCTTCAGCAAGGACGTCGTGACAACTACCGGGCGGCCCGTCTCCTTGCTGAGTGGCGACATTCCCGTGCCGGGAAAGGCCGACTCAGGAAAATGATGCAGGACAAGAAGTCGTCCAACCACTGCACGAAGACCTGAGTCTCTTTCCGCCCCCATGAGGGGCGTGGTCACCACTCCCTTCCCGGAGGGGAGGGCCCTGCTGGGCGTGCAGGCCACGGTTAATTCACAGAACGGCAGCGCCTCGTCGCCGACATGCACAGCAACCTCGAAAAGCCGTCCCCCGGCGACCAGAAGCTAGACCCGTCGCCACCTGCTGACGCTGGGAAGGTAGACTGTGCCCCCTACGCCTGTCTGCCACCTCGGCGCCTTCTGTGGTGATGCCACCTCCTAGCAGGTATCGGCTACACAGCGAGATCAGCCTACTGCCTGCATCAACAAAGCCTTTGCCCCTTCGCGAACCATTCATCACTCATTGCCGAGGGAGAGGTGGCAGATCTCTCCGAAGGGGTTTGATGTGAGAGGTTAACGTCGGGCCGCGCTGTCAACCTTCCAGCCAGTATGGGTGACGGCGGATCTAGTCTGTGTCGCTAGGGAAAAGGCTCCTTGGAGATGTGGGGCGGTCGACGATGCACCGCTGCCTGACTTCGATTGCCGTGGCTTGGGCGTCCATGCTTTCGGGTCGGCATGGGGGACACTCCTCTCAGGGTTAAAACTGAAATATTGCTCTCTTGGCCCTGGTCAGCGGGGCTCTCCAGCGACATCTGTCCTGCTCCCTCGTTGAGGCGGCCTCCGCGGCACCGGACCATCGCCACAAAGTCAGGAAGACAGCATGGAATAAAAACCACAAAAGTATCTTGAATCAGGTATGGTTCTGGTCTGTGTCCTTGTCTTTTCCAAACTTGATTATTGTGATGCCTTCTTCCCGGTCTGTCGTCGGAGAGAACAGTCTCTCCCCCCCCCCCCCCCCCCCCCCCCCCCCCCCCCCCCCCCGCCCCTCCCTCCGCGCGACCCCCCCCCATCCCCACCCACACACATCCCTGTCTCTCTAAAAAAAAAAAAAGCAAACGTCAGAATAACCCAAACAAAACATATCTAACCCACCCCCAACATTTCAAA
>CM065723.1:80975840-80993340 GCA_033310375.1 Conus canariensis
CTACCCTTCGTAGGGTATTAGGGATGTTAGAGAAATAGTTACATCACAGCAGTCTATAGCATTCTTTGCAGGGTATGAATAATGTTGGAGAAATGTTCACGACATATTGTCTGCAGCTCTACTGTAAGATTTGACTGATGTTTGAGGAGTGTTCACAACGTATTATTATGTAACATTCTCTGTACGGTGTTGCTGATACCACACATGTTCACACACGTTAGTCTGTAGTATCCTCTGAATGCAGGGTACTACTGATGCCAGAGAAGTATTCAAACCCTAACTCTGTAGTACCCCCGGTAGGACATTTGGGATGCTAGATTAATCTCCGCAATGTTTTAGTCTCCAGCATCATCTGTAGAAAGTTACTGATGCACGTTCACTCTGTATTAGTCTGCACCATCCTCAGTGTGGTGTAATTGACGTCACAATCTAAATCGCGTCACAGCCTGCTCTTCTGTTCGGAAGATGAAGTTACCGCTGATACTGGACTGTTGATAGGAAGATATGCAATATTATTGTGTTTCTTACTTCTTAGAGAATAGGGTGCTATGGATTCTGGACTGTGTAGAGAATCGTCGACAATATCCTACAGTCCGTTATATCGTCTGGACTAAGGGCAGATAAGTTCCTGCAGGAGATCGGGTGGATGGAGGCGAGAAAGGGACCAAAGGTTCCCAAGATCTCTCTCTCTCTCTCTCTCTCTCTCACTCACACACACACACACACACACACACACACACACACACACACACAACACACGTTCTCCTCTCTCTCTCTCTCTCTCTCTCTCTCTTCTCTCCTCTCTCTCTCACACACACACACACACACACACACACGTTCTCTCTCTCTCTCTCTCTCTCTCTCTCTCTCTCTCTCCCCCCCCCCCCCCCTCTCTCTCTCTCTCTCTCTCTCTCTCTCTCTCTCTCTCTCTTGAAGAGGCTTTTGCAAACGGCCAGCAAAATCCACAAACAACTGGAGGAAGAAGGGGGAAAGGGGGGGAGGAGGGGGGCGGAGTTCGGGAGAAAAAAAGGCAGGAGGGAGAGAGAGGGGAAGCGGACAAAGACGCCTCCCATCCCCATCCCTCCACCCCCTCTTTCAGTCTTAATCCGTCCCCCATGGAGGGGACGGCGCTGTCGATGGTGGACAGTGTGAGGGAAATGTACACATGGAATTAGCCCGCTACGAGACCTTTTGATGGAGCGAACGTGATTGATGTTCCCTTGTGGCTTCTCCCGCCACTGTTTGTCCTCGTCTGAAACCTCGCTGGGACGGTCCAGGGGCTCTATTGAATGCTTTCTCTGTCTGTCTGACTGTCTGTCTGTCTGTCTGACTGTCTGTCTGTCTGTCTGTCTGTCTGTCTGTCTGTCTGTCTGTCTCTCTCTCCCTCCCCCCCCCCCCCCTCTCCTCTGTGAATGTTGGACGTGTAAATAAACGTATTTACCCGCTAAGGGCGAGTCCTGTTTGGGGCAGAGAATTTCAAATTTCCCTATTTCCGTTCCTCGCCACCCAACCGCCTGTTTGCCTACAAAACGATTTGATTGGCAGTTCATCGATGCTGCGAACATCGATTGGCAGGTTGTCGATGAAGTGAACAGCCTACGTTGACATTTCCTCTGTACCGCACAGGGTTTGGCCACGTCCTTGAGAACTCTCTGCAGCCTGTAGGATCATACATGTGCCTAGGATAGAGAGTTGACATTACGCCAGCGATGGGAAGCGCAGAACTGTTTATTACTGGCTGTGAAATCAGAGGATGTTTGTCGCTCGTTGCGGTTGTCTGAGCGTTCTAGGAAGCTTTATTCTGACTGTTGTTGTTGTTGTTGTTGTCGTTGTTGTTTTCAGTGTTTTGCTTCGCTTCACGACTTTACGCCTCGCTTTTTCTTTTCTCCCCACCGTCATCTTCCTCGGCGTCTTTCCGCACCTTCTAAAACAACAACAACAACAATAACAACAACAACAATTACAACAACATCTTCATCATCATCAACAACAACAGCGACAACAACATCAACAACGACACCAGTTACAAAATCAGCAACAACAACACAACAACAATTACAACCACCACCACCACCACAACAGCAACAACAATAACAACAACAACAACAACGACAACATCGAACACTACTGATTTGGGATGTTTTCACTGATAAGACAAACTTCGCCCCAACATGGCTGACTCGATAGAAAGTTGCTTGAGCCTATTGGCCGGAGAGGCAGTGAACTGTCAGAGCTTCACCATATCCGCAGGACGGCAGGCAGAAGCCTAACTCTCTCCTTCAGCCGCTGTGAACCTTCCCTAAACCGAATCAGGTACCCGTTTACTGCTGGGTGGACAGAGAGGACTCACAAGGCGAGAAAATCTGTGTCCATGAGTGGATCGAACTCCCGATCACCAGCTCCTCAGCCAAACGCTCTAACCCTTTGGGCACGGCCCCACTTTCCCCTGCCCCCACCTCCCACGCCCACCCCCAGCCCTCACACTGACTTTGGCTGCGTTAACAGGATAACAGGAGAACAATTTTATTTGTCCAAAAGATGGAAAATTCATTTTCGACAGCACAGCAACCATATACCAGGACAATACACAAACACAGAAAGAAAAAAAGCGTTAGTAGTAGTCATCACAGAAAATGATACCTACTCAACGAAAAGCCTCCCACGCATGGAAAGAAGTGAATATAGAAGTTGGAAATCACAATGATCTAAAATAAACGAATTAATAAAGTGATGAATGAACAACATTTTTAATAGATAAATAATGAAGTAAAGAAACAATTTTTGAAAATAGAGGAAGAGGAGAAAATTATACCCAGGAATCAGGGTCTCAGCTGATTCCTCATACACATCGGGATATGTCAGGGTGTTGACTACTGATTCCTCATACACCCACGGATTGATCCAGGGTTTAGTGACTACTGATTCCTCATACACACGGATCGGGTGCTCGTCCCATCCACGGGATGTGAGCTACTACTGATTCCTCATACACACGGGATTTTCAGGGCTGTGACTACTACTGTATTCCTCATACACACGGGATTGTCAGGGCTGTGACTACTACTGATTCCTCATACACACGGGATTGTCAGGGCTGTGACTACTGATTCCTCATACACACGGGATTTTCAGGGCTGTGACTACTGATTCCTCATACACACGGGATTTTCAGGGCTGTGACTACTGATCCTCATACACAGGATTGTCAGGGCTGTGACTATATTCCTCATACACACGGGATTGTCAGGGCTGTGACTACTGATTCCTCATACACACGGGATTTTCAGGGCTGTGACTACTGATTCCTCATACACACGGGATTTTCAGGGCTGTGACTACTGATTCCTCATACACACAGGATTGTCAGGGCTGTGACTACTAGTTCCTCATACACACGGGATTTGTCAGGGCTGTGACTACTGATTCCTCATACACACGGGATTTTCAGGGCTGTGACTACTGATTCCTCATACACACGGGATTTTCAGGGCTGTGACTACTGATTCCTCATACACACGGGATTGTCAGGGCTGTGACTACTGATTCCTCATACACACAGGATTTCAGGGCTGTGACTACTGATTCCTCATACACACGGGATTTTCAGGGTTGTGACTACTGATTCCTCATACACACGGGATTGTCAGGGCTGTGACTACTGATTCCTCATACACACGGGATTTTCAGGGCTGTGACTACTAGATTCCTCATACACACGGGATTGTCAGGGCTGTGACTACTACTGATTCCTCATACACACGGGATTGTCAGGGCTGTGACTACTGATTCCTCATACACACGGGATTGTCAGGGCTGTGACTACTACTGATTCCTCATACACACGGGATTGTCAGGGCTGTGACTACTACTGATTCCTCATACACACGGGATTGTCAGGGCTGTGACTTACTGATTCCTCATACACACGGGATTTCAGGGCTGTGACTACTGATTCCTCATACACACGGGATTGTCAGGGCTGTGACTACTGATTCCTCATACACACGGGATTGTCAGGAGCTGTGACTACTGATTCCTCATACACACGGGATTGTCAGGGCTGTGACTACTGATTCCTCATACACACTGGATTTTCAGGGCTGTGACTACTGATTCCTCATACACACGGGATTTTCAGAGCTGTGACTACTACTGATTCCTCATACACACGGGATTTTCAGAGCTGTGACCACAAAAATATCAAACGGCGATAAAGTCCGAATAAGACACGTAAAATGGACCGCTAGAGTCTACGTGAGTAATATGACATTTTCATTAAACCAGTCACCAAATGCGGAAACAAGAACAATTCCATTGGGCCTTTGTTCCCGAAAGGCATTGCTGGTGGAGGCACGACCAATAATAGTTCAAATACTTTGATAATTTAACTCGCTCATTCTGCACAATCATTCGCACATCGCAAAATAACCTTGCAGGCACCATGAATTTTCATCACACATAAAACGCTGAACCTCATATGCACGGACATGTCAGCTCCACGCGCTATGGACTGGAATAGTTACACTTTAAACATCAAAAGGCACACATACTTGCACACTCGCGCTTGCGCGCCCGCGCGCGCACGCGCGCGCACTTACACATACACACGCAGGCACGCACGCACGCAGGCACGCACGCACGCACGTACACATGCACACACACACACACACACACACACACACACACACACACACACACACACACACACTCTCTCTCTCTCTCTCTCTCTCTCTCTCTCTCTCTCTCCTCTCTCTCTCTCTCTCTCTCTCTCTCTCTCTCTCTCTCACTCGCTCACTCTCTCACTAACACACATCAATATCAATATTTCCGACGGGAAAATCAAGGACAGTAACATCGCTTAAATGAACACACTAAATCCTTGTCTGAAATCAGAATGAATAAATGAATAATAAACATCACGAACGGCCGAGCGCACTCAAACATAGGATCCTATCAACAATCTTTTTTTTTCTGGATCTGAACGTGGTTTAAAAAGAAAACCACTTAGAAAATCCAGTTACAAGTAAATATCACACAGCGGAGCGATCATTGTAAAGTATGCATGCTAATGTATAAAAAGATAGATAAATAAATGAATGAATAAATAAATGGATAAACAAATAAATAAATGGATAAACAAATGAATACATAAATGGATAAATAAAAAAAATATTAAATAAATAAACAAAGAAATAAATGAATAAATAAATAAATAGATGGATGAAAGGGGAGCAGAGAAGTGGGGCGAGGAAAGAGTGGAAAGAAAGAATTGAGACGTGGGAGAGGATGGGAGTGGGAAGTGGGGATGGGGGTTGGGGGATGCTCGTGTAAAAGACGGGTGAAAAGATGGGGGGAGGGGAGGGAGGGGTTGTGAGAGGGGGGTGGGGAGCATCTGCTTTGTACGGGTTGGAGTGGGTGAGAGAGCAGAGAACTGAGGATGCTGGTGTGACAAATCTGGCATGCTTTTAAAATCCTAGAAGAGAAAAAAAAAAAAAAAGAAATGCGTGAAGATTTGCTAGGAGGACAAAGACATGCGAATGGGCCACAGTGACAGGAAGACAGCGGACAACAGTAAAGCAAAAAGAAAAAAAGAAAAAAAGAAGAAAAAAAAAAGAAGAAGAAAATACAGGGTGAAAAAAAGAAAGAAAGAAAACCAAAGCCAAAATTAAAGAAAAAGGAAAAGAATAAGCGAAGAACAGAGAAGAGGGCAGAATCAACATGAATGACGGTGAATTACAGACACACAGCATCTGCAGAATACAGGGTGACAATTCGTACTGACAGAGCCCTCAGCATTGCCACCGGGAGAATAGATGAAGAAGAAGGAGAGAAGGAGAAGAAGAAGAAGAAGAAGAAGAGGAGGAGGAGGAGGAGGAGGAGGAGGAGGAGGAGGAGGAGGATAGAAGAAGAAGAAGAAAAAGAGGAGGAGAGGAAGAGAAGAAGAAGAAGAAGAAGAAGAAGAAGAAGAAGAAGAAGAAGAAGAAGAAGAAACAACAACAACAACAACATCAATATTAATGACAACAACAACAACAACAACAAAACAACAACACACACACAACAACAACAACAACAGCAACAGCAACGACAACACAAGAGACGTATTGGACAGACCTCTTTCTGTTTGTCTTTCCTCCTACCTCTTGGCCGTCTGTCTTTGTTCCCCATCCCCCCACCCGTCCCCTCTCCCACCCTATCCCACCCCCCATCTCCCCTTCCTTCTTTTCTCCCCTTCCTCTCCTCTGCCGTCCTCCCTTCCCCTGCTTCCCCCCCCCTCTCTCTCTCTCTCCACCCCCTTCCATTCACTGTCTGTCTGTCTTCTGTCTCTCTGTTTCTGTCTCTCTCTGTTCCCTGTCTCTCTGTCTCTGTCTCTGTCTTCTGTCTCTGTCTCGTCTCTGTCTCTTCTCTCTCTCTCTCTCTCTCTCTCTCTCTCTCTCTCTCCACCCCCCTTCCATTCACTGTCTGTCTGTCTCTCCGTTTGTCTGTCTGTCTCTGTTTGTCTGTCTTCTCTGTCTCCCTGCCTATCTGTCTCTGTCTCTGTCTCTGTCTCTCTCCTCTCTCTCTCTCTCTCTCTCTCTCTCCACCCCCCTTCCAATCACTGTCTGTCTGTCTGTCTGTCTCTCTGTTTGTCTGTCTCTCTCTGTCTCCCTGCCTACTTCTGTCTCTGTCTCTGTCTCTGTCTCTTCTCTCTCTCTCTCTCTCTCTCTCTCTCTCTCTGCACCCCCCTTCCATTCACTGTCTGTCTGTCTGTCTCTCCGTTTGTCTGTCTGTCTCTGTTTGTCTGTCATGTCTCCCTGCCTCTCTGTCTCTCTGTCTCTGTCTCTGTCTCTCTCTCTCTCTCTCTCTCTCTCTCTCTCTCTCTCTCTCTCCACCCCCTTCCATTCACTGTCTGTCTGTCCTGTCTCTCTGTTTGTCTGTCTGTCTGTCTCTGCCTCCCTGTCTCGTCTCTGTCTCCTGCCTGCCTGTCTGTCTGTCTGTCTGTCTGTCTGTCCTCTCTCTCTCTCTCTCTCTCTCTCTCTCTCTCTCCTCTCATTCTTCTTCCTCTCTCTTTTCTATCTGTCTGTTCTGCCTCTTCTCTCTTCTCTCTCTATCCTGATTGCTGTTCATGTCTGACTGTTGTCCTTTCTTCTAATCTGTAGAATGGAGCATTGAGGAATCAGCGTGTGTCCCCTGAATGCTGCTTTCCTTTTTTCTAATCTGCTGTGTCTGGCTGCTTGTCCTTTCTTCTAATCTGTAGAATGGAGCATTGAGGAATCAGCGTGTGTCCTGAATGGACTGAGGCTTGTCCTTTTTTCTTCTAATCTGGTAGAATGGGAGCATTGAGGATAGTCAGCGTGTGTCCTGAATGGCTGAGATGTCCTTTCTTCTAATCTGTAGAATGGAGCATTGAGGAATCAGCGTGTGTCCTGAATGGCTGAATGTCCTTTCTTCTAATCTGTAGAATGGAGCATTGAGGAATCAGCGTGTGTCCTGAATGGCTGAGATGTCCTTTCTCAAACAGTTTTACTTCCTCCCCCACCCTACCTCCCCCAGCTTGAACGTCTCCCCCCCCCCCCCGTCTCCCCTTCCCCCCCCCCCCCCCCCCCCGCCCATGTCCCTCTCCCTCCTCTTCCTCGGACATTGCGTCTCCTGGTTTTCTGTTCCCATTCCATCCCCATCCTCCACCCCCCCCCCCCCCTCTCCCCCATCGCGTTTGTCTGCCACAGGATGTGATTGGCAGTTAATCAGTGTCTGTAGACAGTCCGCTGCTCTGGAAGGATCTTGTCTTCAGCAGTGAGTGGACATAGCACTGGAGAGTTCCTGTCATGTGCAGATCTCTGGATGGATCTATCCGGGTCAGAGTGCTGTTAGTGCTGTGAAAAAGGATATTCCTGAACACGCAGCCAGGGTGGCTTAACTGTATAGATAGATTAGATAGATAGATTGACAGATAGACAGATAGAGAGACAGAGGGATGGAGACAGAGAGATAGGGATATTTTGTGTGTGTGTGTGTGTGTGTGTGTGTGTGTGTGTGTGTGTGTGTGTGTGTGTGTGTGTGTGTTGTGCACGCGCGTGCGTGTGGGAGCATGTGTGTTGTGTGTGGGGGGGGGGGGGGGGGGGGGGGGGGTGTGAGTGGTGTGTGTGGTGTGTGTGTGTGTGTGTGTGTGTGTGTGTGTGTGTTGTGTGTGTGTGTGTGTGTGTTTGAAAGTGAACATTGCGAAATAGAGCTCGTAAAAGCGGGTGAAGGTCGGAGCATGTATTTGCTCTCAGATACAGAAGACCGCCCTGTAAAAGAAGACGGAAGGAAGATATAGCCAGAAACGAAGGAGACGTAAGAAGAAAATAAAACAGAAAAAATCAAGAAAGACATAAAAAGGAAATGAAGAGAAAAAGATGACAGAAATAAGGGAGAATGTGGAAGAAGAAGAAGAAGAAGAAAAAAAAAGAGAATTGCCAAGAATTTTTGTTTGTTGGTCTGCCAGTCTGGCAATCTGCTGCCCGTCTACCTTTTTTTATATGGTTGTCCATCCTCCCCCCTCTCTCTCTCTCTCTCTCTCTCTCTCTCTCTCTCTCTCTCTCTCTCTCTCTCTGTCTCTGTCTCTGTCTCTCTGTCTCTCTTCTGCGCATTGAAATACGTTTGCAGCTGTCTGTGGAATGTGTGGAAAACACAAATTGTTGTTGTTGTTGTTGTTGTTGTTATCATTGTTATGATCAGTAGTAGTAGTAGTAGTGTGTATGTACGTATTTATGTATGTACGTACGTACGTACGTACGTACGTACGTACGTACGTACGTACGTATGTATGTATGTAAGTATGTATATATGTATAGACATGTATGTATGTATGTATACATGCATGCATGTGTGTAAATATGTATATATGTATGTATGTATGTATGTATGTATGTATGTATGTATGTATGTATGTATGTATGTATGCATGTATGTATGTATATATGCATGTATGTATGTATGTGTGTTTGTGTATTTAATACACACGTACAAATGGTTAGGTTTGCTGCTCTCACTATTTCGTTTGTCATCTTCCCAACCCGTTAAGATGTAAAAGGTTTAAGCTGAAGGTCAGGCAGTTAGTTACATGTGATGACCTTCAACTGCTTATCATTCCTACGCTGTTTATGGGAAAGGGGCAGGAAGAGGGGTGAGGGGGTGAGGAGGTGGGGGGGGGGGATGTAGCTTTGCGTTATTTCTGGAAAGCCCAGTAGTCCTTTCCGGGTTGAATGACACTTCTCCACAACCACCCCCCCCCCCCCCCCCGCCCCCTCCCCTTACCCGTCCACAGCCTCACCTTGGTTTGTCCGACCGCAGCCCCCACAGCACCGGCAGTCCACAGGGTGGAGTCCATGTTAAACCGTCAAGAGGCAACCCACCAGTGGAGACGCTGCACTACTGCCGAATCACTTCGGTGGTGTTCAGTGGTGCTGTTCTGATGATCCGACATACGCAGGATCGGCCAGGACACCACGTGTTAAGCCCCCAGCTGATGCGACAATCATTTCACCATCGGGGAGCCGCGATGCCAGTACCAGCAACCACAACACGAACTCACTGAGGGCGATGTGGATGTGGAGAGAAAAACAACGCTGAGGTCGTCACCATGAGGGTGGGGCATGAACGGCCACAGAACTGGATGGGTGGGTTTTTTTTTTTCTTTCATAATGATGGATGAGGATGAGAATGGGGGTGGAGAAGATGATGATTATTGTGGAGTTCCATTCCAGTCTGAGACGATGACAGGGCTGTGCTTTGTGCTTCCTTTCATAATAATGGAAACGAGTGTGGATTGTAAAGCGCTTAGAGCTTGGTCTCTAACCGAGGATAGGCGCTATATAAGTATTCGTAATGATAATAATGATAATAATAATAGTAGTGATATATCCCGGTGCCTTTTGTAGTATTAAGAAATTAATAATGAGAGGCAGCGTAAAAAAAAAATCTCTTCGGTTACCTCAATGAATTCTGCAGTATTGACAATGAAGTAACCGGAGGCTTCTTTGTTATACTACCTCTCATTATTCTTTTAAAGGGGATACGTGGGAAAGGTTCTACATCCGTCTTCTATACAACTTCTGACATAAACAACAAAGAAATCATCCACTTCACTAACAGACATTGAATGAAGTGGTGATGCTTTTTTGAATGAGCTGCACATCATAAGCAGATTGCAGATTCTCCTATTTCCGGAATTTATATCAAACAATGGCTGATTTGGGTAAACAACAAAAAAAAAGGAGTGTGCGCTGCGCAGAGGAAAAAAATGCTTTCACTAGAAGTATTTCATTTTAACGTTTCCGCTTATCAAATTAAACAAAACTGAAGCCATCTGTAACTTCTGAAATGAAATGCAAACGGGGAAGAGGAATGGAGACGGATGAGAAAGGGAACAGTAGAAGGTATAGAGAGCGGAAATCCGCATTTTTTGGTTTGGTTTTTGTTTTTGTTTTTGTTTTGTTTGTTTGTTTGTTTGTTTTACAATACGCGACCGCCCGCTCCACCCTCACCCACTCCTGTCCCCTCCAAAACAAAACAAAACAAACAAACAACAACAATCAACCAACCAACCAGCCAGCCAGCCAGCCAGCCAGCCAACCAGCCAGCCAAAGAAAGAAAGAAAGAAAATACAAAAAAAAAAAAAAAAAAAAAACCCAAACCAACCCACCAACAAACCAAAAGACCTCTAACGTACCCACACTTCATCACCTACCTCTCGGCGTCCCGTCCAAATCCATGTCCGTGACATGATTGATCCGCCAGGAACCGCTGGTTCATAAGGGGTTAATGCAGTCTCCCCCACCCTGAATGGCCGGCATAGAGGGCACGGGCTTTCACAGCCCGCATGCAAACCTTCGCTGAAGGTGTGAGTGATCGGTTATTGGGTCAAGGCGACCTCCTCAGCCAACGTACAGTTGTAACGTGCTCCCTCCCCCATGTTGGGAGCATTGCACTATCCTTCGCCTTTTTTTTTTCTTTTTTTTCTCTTCTTTTTTTTTCTTTTTTTTTTTTTTTTGCACACACGATTCCTTTCTTTTTGTTTGATTTTTTTTGTCTCATTTTTTTTTTCTGTATATCATAGATATATTTTTAATTCAGTGTGTGAATACAGTACAAAGCAGACACAATGAGATTATTACACTGAATAATCTGTCAAAACAAAAAAAAATCACACACACACACACACACACACACACACACACACACACACACACACACACGCACACACATACTATTATACACGCACGTACACACGCATACACGCACGCACACACACACACACACACACAAACGCACGCATGCACGCACGCACGCACGCACGCTCGCACGCACGCACACACACATGTAGACACACACACCGCCTGCGCGTGTGCACGCATGCACTCATTCACTTACATGAAGGCACACACACACACACACACACACACACACACACACACACACACACACACACACACACACGTACCTAAAGCCACAAAACAATACAAGAGATTAAAGGTGTGAATCAGTCCATTTCAGAAAGGAACCTTTGGTTATTACAATATTCGCATATATAGATATAATGTATCTAGCAAGTCATACAAAGATACACCCCACCCCTTACCTTTTTGCCGTAGATTTGCTTGGACGTTAATATTCCCCCGATGAATGAATATGAGCTGTTTTTGAATGTTTATCCGTTTTGCTAGTTCATTAAAGTAATGGCAGTCTCGGTGGAATGTAATAGGTTTTATGAATATGAGCTGTTTTTGAATGTTTATCCGTTTTGCTAGTTCATTAAAGTAATGGCAGTCTCGGTGGAATGTAACAGGTTTTATGAATATGAGCTGTTTTTGAATGTTTATCCGTTTTGCTAGTTCATTAAAGTAATGGCAGTCTCGGTGGAATGTAATAGGTTTTATGAATATGAGCTGTTTTTGAATGTTTATCCGTTTTGCTAGTTCATTAAAGTAATGGCAGTCTCGGTGGAATGTAACAGGTTTTATGAATATGAGCTGTTTTTGAATGTTTATCCGTTTTGCTAGTTCATTAAAGTAATGGCAGTCTCGGTGGAATGTAATAGGTTTTATGAATATGAGCTGTTTTTGAATGTTTATCCGTTTTGCTAGTTCATTAAAGTCATGGCAGTCTCGGTGGAATGTAACAGGTTTTATGAATATGAGCTGTTTTTGAATGTTTATCCGTTTTGCTAGTTCATTAAAGTAATGGCAGTCTCGGTGGAATGTAATAGGTTTTAGGCTCTCGAAAACAGAGTAGTTGTTTTTTTTTTTAGACATCAGATTTCTGCTCTTGACCATATTCAACTCTGGCATCCCTTTTCTGTTTCTACAGATCTATACAAGTATAGAATTTTGGTAGTATGGAACCAAAGTCTGAAATTGGTCAGACCTCTCTCTCTCTCTCTCTCTCTCTCTCTCTCTCTCTCTCTCTCTCTCTCTATTATATACATATATATATATATATATATATATAGAGAGAGAGAGAGAGAGAGAGAGAGAGAGCATAAGTTCCATCCCTCTCTCCGTTCTTCTTTCCATCTCGCCACCTTTGGTCTCTTCATTTCCATCACAATGTGCATAAGGGAACATTTCTGAATGGAGTATTGATTTCAGGTCTTGTCTGCTCTCTCTCTCTCTCTCTCTCTCTCTCTCTCTCTCTCTCTCTCTCTCTCTCGCGCGCGCGCGCGCGCGTGTGTGTGTGTGTGTGTGTGTTTGTGAGTGTGAGTGTGTGTGTGTGTGTGCGCGCGCGCGCGCGCGCGCGCGCGCGCGCGCGTGTGTGTGTGTGTGTGTGTGTGTGTGTGTGGCGAAGAGACGTGTCTCTGTTTCTTGTTTTAGTAATCTGTGTGAAAGATACTTGTGTTTCCCACAATATACTTTTTTAACTGTTTGTTTGTGTGTCTGTTTGTTCATATTCTGCCTGAAAAAGACGAAGAGGTCGAACCATGTTCGGTTTTATATATATATATATATATATGAACGGTGATGCATGCTTTTTTATCTTTTGTTTTGTTTCGTTGGCAAATCAACCACTGTTTGATATAAATCCCGGGTGCACAGTATTCTGCTATCAGGTCTTTTCAAAAACTATTGTTTGCATGTGATCAAGAAAGTGTTTCTTCTTCATTTCACTTTAGTTACGAGGGTTTTGTTCAGTTAGAAATATGGCGACAGAGGAGGGATCTAGACCTCCACCTCCCTGAACCTTTAGAAAAATGATAACAGGAAGAGGGGGAGTGTGTGTGTGTGTGTGTGTGTGTGTGTGTGTGTGTGTGTGTGTGTGTGTGTGTGTGAGGGGTTGGGAGGGGAAGGGGGTAGAACTAAAAATGAATTTCTGTCTGCTGGGCTGCCATTAGTACAGGTGGTGAATTAGAGTGATTTAGATGTGGTGTGTGTCAATATGCACTCTTGTTTGTAGATGCATGGTACTTATTGCATTATTTATCTTCTTTCTGGTTTCATTTATGTTTTCTTTCACCTTTTATGTGTTTGTGAGCGCTTAGTGCTTATGATGTAAGATTAAGCGCCGTAAATATTCATTATTATTATCATTATAGAAATGAGTGGGCTTTCCTTTAACTATCCTGCTCCCTTCTCCCCAAACAGCGCAGGGACGATGATCATCAGCTGAGCATTCACAGGGGTAACGTCCAGGTCCGGTTATATTTGGATGTCTCTGCCTGCATAATTAGCATAATGGTGAAGTTCAACGAGCGCGTGCAGGGTTTGCGTCCTACCGATGCATACAGTTTTCCATAGTTTTCTTCGTCTTCTTCTTTTTTTATCATTATCGTCGTCGTCGTCGTCATCATCATCATCATCAGCAGCAGCAGCAGCAGCAGCAGCATAATATCCTTCTCCTCCTTCTCCTCCTCCTCCTCATCATCATTATCATCATCATATCCTCCTCTTCCTCCTCCTCCTCCTGCTCCTCCTCCTCCTCCATCATCATCATCATCATCATCATCATCATCATCATCATCATCATCATCATCATATCCTCCTCCTCCTCACTGTCATCATCATCATCATCATCATCATCATCATCATCATTATCAGTAGGATCACTTCTTTTTCTTCTTCTTCTTCTTCTTCTTCTTCTTCTTCTTTCTTCTTCTTCTTCACCTTTTATCATAATAATCATGATCCTCCTCCGCGTCTTCATCCTCCTCATTATTATGTTTATCAGCAGCAGCGACAGCATCTTCATCTTGTTTAGTCTTCATCTTTGTCTTCACCATCTTCTTTCTCTTGACCTGTTGTTGTTGTTGTTTCTGCAGTAGCTGAAGCTATTATCACTCCTGTTATTGTGACTCTTGTCGTTGATACTATTGTCCTTCATACCCTTGGTGTTGTTGCTACTGTTGTTATTGTTGTTGTTGTTGTTGTTGTTGTTCTCCTCCCCTTCCCCTCCTTCTCCGAGTTGTAACTGGTGTTGTTATTGATCCTTTTCTCCTGCTTCTCCGCCTCTCTCTACTTCTCCTGACTCCCCTTGTCGATTGCCTTTCTGCCTTCACCCGCCCCCCCCCCCCCCCCCCCCCCCCCCCCACTCCCCAAGCTCCCCTGTCTTGTTCGCAGAGGAATGACTCACACACAGCTGACCCTTGCTTGCTAGCTTGGCTGGCTTCAGCTCAATGACACGCTTGACGTGACCTTTGGAAGCCTGTCCCACCACGCAGTGCACCCGAACCACGTGTTTGTAGAGGAACATTTGGAAAAGGCGTCAATTGTGTGTGTGCGTGCGTGCGTGCGTGCGTGCGTGGTGTGTGTGTGTGTGTGTGTGTGTGTGTGTGTGTGTGTGTGTGTGTGTGTGTGTGTGTGTGGCATGTAAGAGAGAGAGAGAGGGAGAGATTTATGTCTTCTCCTTCTCCTTCATCTTCTTCTGTCTGTCTGTCTGTCTGTCTGTCTGTCTGTCTTCCCGTCTCTCTCTCTCTCTCTCTCTCTCTCTCTCTCTCTCTCTCTCTCTCTCTCTCTCTCTCAGTGTGCAAAAGGTCTTTTACAAAATGATGCTAAAGCGTGCCTTGAAGTGTTCAGTTCGGGATGTTTGCAACAGACATGCATTGGATTTTACTGTTTAACTCACGGCATGACACGAACAGACAAAATTGGACGCCTTGTGTGTGAAAGATGTTTTAAATGCATAAACAAACATTTCTCATCTTAGCTGTATGAAAGGTGTATATGCTGATGTTTTTGTGTGTGTGTGTGTGTGTGTGTGTGTGTGTGTGTGTGTGTGTGTTGTGTGTGTGTGTGTGTGTGTGTGTGTGTGTGTGTGTGTTGGTGTCAATGTACCCAAAGACGTGTATCTGTTCCTTGGTTTAGTAATGTGTGAAAGATATGCACCGTTGTTTTTCTTTTAAATGTATATAGAACAAATGTATCCTCTTCTTCCCTCCCTGTTCCCCCTCTCTTTGTACAAAAGGCATTCCATCGCTTCAGCTTTGAATCTCTTTTCACCTTTTGGCAATATTTACCGGCTATATTCATGTCTTTATTTTTTTACTACCCGACCTTCAAGGAATCACCTTGTCATTCAAAAAAAAAAAAAAACAACTCTCTAGCGATGCACAAGGAATCTAGGTTATAAAAGAAAAAAAAAACATAAAAATGAAAAATCTTCTGTGCGAGCGAATTGGGTTCCATCCCTTGGACGGAGTGGCAGGGCCAACAGTGAAACCTTGTCTTGTGTACCTATCCACTGTCCTTACCTCCCCTGCTGAACCACTGAAGACCACGCCTAATTCTCCCGTTTGACGTCAGCCTTCTCTTCACCAGGTTTGTTCCTATCAGGACAGGTTTCCATGGTCGTGACGCTGTACTGCTCAAGATTTTCAAGAGGAAATTGTCGTCAGTATAAGCGCAGATCCCACACAGTGATACCATCTTTGCGTGACAATGCATGCTCTATGTAGAAACGACGATGGAACCATGAATTTAAACAATTCTTCAAATATCTTAGCTGTTTAACACCACCAAGCTATATCTCGTTTGTCTCCCAGGGTTATGGAGGCCTGAGAATGTCTATGTTCAGACTGCAGAAACTGGTCCAAGTAGCCCAGATGGAATAAAAGAAAAAAAAAAATGGTGCCACCAACAATTGTCCCGATTCCTTTGTTGCTACTGTGTCACTCCACACGGCCGCACAAGCATCAGCCCAGCAGAAGTTTCTGTATCAGGAAGATCAATATTAAGCTTCCAGAAATCCACAGCCAACCCCAGAAGCATGGGCAAAAGTCATTGTCCATCTCAACCGGATGAAGAAGCCCGTGGCCACGACATAGTCCAGAGACAGACGGAGAAGAATTTCCCAGAAGAACAACTCTAAGCAAGTGAAGCTCGCGTCCAGGCTGGCGATACTTTTTTGTTTGTTTGCTTGTTTTGTTTTGTTTTTATCGCCCAGAGGGAGAGAATAACCTGAACGCACGTTATTCTCCAACACCTCATCTAGTCACAGCAAGAAATAGTTCCTTGCTGACTTCAAGGGAAAGTGAAAGACAAAGCACTTGCAATTCTTCCTTTCTTCGAGAAAGTCATCCAACCTTCATCTCCAACCAGCAGGTACATCTCCAACCAGCAGGTACATCTCCAACCAGCAGGTACATCTCCAACCAGCAGGTACATCTCCAACCAGCAGGTACAGAAGAAGGAGCACAGCCACGTGTGGCACTGGTCAATCCAGTTGACCCAGGAAAAGTCCCTCAGCCCAGCAGTCCTGAGTGAGCATGAGGTTCAGCAACAACTCGTCCAAATCCTGCGTATCTCCAAGACTGTGTCGTGTGACTAATGGACAGACTACTTCCACTGCAACGGAAGATTCGAGAACTTTGAAAGCAACACATGCACAGCCCATGAAAAAAAAGTCCACATTTGCATTTCGTTCTGTGGCACGTCTCGGCACTTATATTGCCGTCGCAATCTAAATGCATTGCATGTTTATTCCATCGCCTTTTTCCCAACGTGGCATTTCATCAATTGCTTTTACTATTGGAAATATGCGTGGCGAGATGCATGCATTCAAAATTTCTTTTATTGACTTATCATTTGGATTCATGAAGTGTACATGCTGAGCAGTTCAACCATAGTTTTGCAAGTTCAAAAAGTCTCAAGAGTAGTGACATTTCAATGCCGGTACATTTTCATTCCACATAGGAGAAGGATGATATGTGCATGCCCTTATCCACGTTATTCGTTTATTTGCGTAAAAAAAGATATTTTGCATTATTACTAGCATCCCTCTGGTACGATAACTCTGAATTCATTTACATTACAATCAAATGTACCAATAATTCCCGGAGCTGTCAGTTCTCAAAGTCTGTTGTTTATGTACAAGTAGATATTTCAACTGGAACATTCACGTGTTCACAGCATAAGGAAAATCTGAACTTCGATGAAAAGATGTTTGTATAACCATGGCCATCAGCGACATTTTGGTGCCAAGACATGGCAGAGGTAAGTGCCGCGTTCTTGTGCTCGTGCAGCTTGGTTTAATCACAGTCTTGTTGCGTCAT
>CM065723.1:81005840-81013340 GCA_033310375.1 Conus canariensis
TCTGTGTAAAACTCTTCAGAACGAACTTCGACGCAGCTACTTTTCGAACCTCGCTGAGAGGTAGCACTCCAATCTCATTGTATGTTCCTAAGTTGGATGTATGTATGGGAACACCAAGAGCGAGTTTGTAAGCCTTGCAATCAATGCTCTGCAATTTATTTAACAGATGTTGTGGTGCGCTGAAAAATACTTCCTGAGCATAGGTTAACCTAGATCGCACAAGAGCGGTTGATAGAGGTATTAAAGTCGAAGCATCTTGGCCCCATGGTTGCTTGTTTCTAATCTTAAGAAAGTTTAAACTTTTCCGTGCTTTATTTAATATGTGGTCAATATGCTGGTTCCATGACAGTTTAGAAGTTAAGATTATATCTAGGAATTTTACTGATTTAACATATTTAATTTCGATGCCATCTAAAGTAAAAACTGGGAGCTTTTCTGGGTCATACCCAGAATTGAAAAGCATTATATGTGTTTTTTTCTAAAGAAAGTGCGAGCCCGTTTTCTTGTAAAAATACATTTATTTTATTGAGTTCTCGCTGGTATAAAGCTTTTATGTAGTTCAGCGACCTCGAAGGGGTTATTCGTTTCATGGTTACTCTCATCCAAAGGCATATATCATCAGCAAATTGAGCTAACTCTGTGCCTTTCGATAAGCCTTTCGGTAAATCTGCCATTAAAATATTGAATAAGATAGGAGATATTACTGAACCTTGTGGCAGTCCCATTTGCAATGTTCTCGGATTTGAATAAGTATGTTCTATTTTTGTTTGAATTGATCTATTTTCTAAGAATTCTTGAATATAATTATACATGTTACCGTTAATTCCAACAGTTTTTAATTTGTATAATAGTCTACTATGCCATACTTGATCATAAGCTTTTTTTTACGTCAAATAATGTAGCTAGTATGTTCTTTCGTCTTGCAAATTGTTGTTTCACTTGAGTTGTAAGTTTGACTTGGTGTTCTACTGTGGATCTGCCAGTTTGAAATCCAGCTTGGTTAATCCGTATGACATCATGCTTTTTACAGTAATAAGATAATCTATTTAGTACGATTCGTTCCATTAATTTACAGGTATGGGATGTTAAGGCGATTGGACGGTAACTGTTTATGTCAGTGCGAGGTTTTCCATGTTTATATATGGGAACGATAATGGAATGTTTCCATAACTGAGGTATTTTACCATCATTCCAACATTTTTGAAAAAATAAATGGAGGAACTGCACAGCGTTTGCAGGTAGGTGGCGTAGCATTTCATTCGAAATACCATCAAGACCGACCTAAGTTTTCTTGCTGCCTAATTTGCTAAGACATTCTTGAACTTCTTGTAGTGTTATAGGAGCATTTAGGTTGTGGTTATTCCCAGGGTCATTACTACTACTTATATAATGCTTATCCTCTTGTTCCCGATATGATCTATTTTTTTCTGTCAAACTATTCATGCTGCTGTTTTTGGCAAACATGTCAACAAAAGCTTCAGTTTTATCAGAATTTGAAGGGAAATTAGATTTACCGAGTTTGATAGAGTATTGTGGAAGTTTAATTCCATTTTTCATTGTTTTTAATTTTTTCCATACTTTTTGCAAGTCTTTGAAATTAGATACCTCATGCTTGCAAAAAGATGACCAGTATTGTCACTTTGCCTGTGCTATAATTCTATTCAATTTATTTTTTGCTTTCTTTTTCTCAAGAAGATTTTCAGCGCACTTATTTCGTTTGTATGCTTTTAACTTTAACTTTTTCTCCTTTTTTGCCTCCTCACAAGCTTCATTCCACCAGACATTGCCCAAATGCTTTTTAGAAACCATAGATTTTATCCTTGGAATTGATTGATTTGCGCAGACAGCAAAGCGTTTTGAAAGAGATACATGTAATATAGCTTGTCAATATCTTGGGTGGTAACGTCATCACAGTTTATTTGAAACGTTCTTAATAATTCTGAAAACGTATTCCAGTTGGCGAGCTTATAGTTAAATTTTGGAACTTTTTCTCGAGTCTGATCAGTTGGTTCAGATCTTGCGTTTTCAAAATTGATGATTATAGGTATGTGATCGCTGTTCAATGTGTCATCAAGGGTATTCCAACCACATATAGTTGCTAGATCTGGAGAGACTAGCGTTAGATCTATAGCGCTTGGTTTGTGTTTAGGATTGTCGGGGATGCGCGTTATTCTGCCGTCATTCAACAGATAAAAAGATGAGTCCACCAGGTTCTCAATGAATCGGTTATTTGTTACTAATTGGCAGTCTTTTTCCCAAAACAGAGAATGAGCATTAAAATCTCCAGTGATTAGAAATTTGCTGTTTTGATCTGTCCGCAAGGTACGAAGCCATTCGGTATTTGCATCATTGGGCCCTTGTGGCAGATAAACTGACACAATCGTTAATGTGTCTGAGCCAACCTGGACTTTAATAGCGCAAGAATGTGACCCTGGAATGTTTGGTGCAACAGGACTAATACACGGCGTGTACTTTACGCCTTCTTCAATATAAATGGCTACATTGACTTTCTCGTTGATATCCACTTTTTGGATAACTGGAGGATAGTAATAATGACAAAGTTTGGGCAATTTATCTTTTCGTACATTCAGTGATTGCAAGGCCAACACATTATATTTTTCATGTACGAGATGTTGAACTAACTGGTCATGGCTAGTTGAGATGGATCTACTGTTCCATTGGAACACTTTAAAGCCTTTGTCCAAAGACATGGGTCCCCAGAAAGAAAAATAAATGAGACAAAGGATAATCGAAATAAAAGAAAATTACTAAATTCAAAATGATAGTGTGATAATACTAAATTATACTAAGCTAATTTTCCACATGTAGTGATTTTGTGTATGATTGAAGGAAAATGTTCGATACAACTGGTTATAAGTCATTACAGTAAAACACAAGTGGCGGTTGAACTGTCAAAATGCTGAGTGCTGGAGTTTCACAAAGTGTGTCCAGTGAGTGATTTTACCAGTCATACAGTGGACTGTACATGTTCATCCACGGTCCGAAGGTATGACGCGGATCTGTTGTGAAGGACTGGTAGGCCCTGGGTGGACGGGATGGTGGGTGTCGAGCGACCTTCCGTGTCTCTGCCAGAAGACGTCCCTGATGTGTCGCCCGATGTTCTTTGCGATGACACTGGCCCCTCGGTAGGTGGGATGGAGGCCGTCCTTGAGGTTCCAAGAGTTGACCAGGAGGTTAGAATGGCTCACGAAGGAGATGTTCATGTCGTCACTTAATTCCGAACTTAGGAGGGCGTTGAATAATTCTCCCTTGATATTTAATTTGGATTCCCTGACTGGGGCCATTTTGCTGACTATGACTTTCAGGTTAGGGTACTGTTTGGTGATGTTCCGGATACAGTTGGCAAACGACTGGCTGCATTCCATGGGACTTCTGCCTTTGACATCGTTCACAGCACAGTGAATAACTACCGCATCCAGTGGTTGTCTTGCTGATTGGTGAGCAGACTCAAAGGAGGGTTGAAGATCTTTGATCATGTTAGCTTTTTTTGACACTGCTCTAAATCCATAGGAGCGACCAAGCCTGTCGTTATTCACTTTGTTTGCCACTGAGTCGTGGAGAAACACAACTTTGGGAAGGTCAGGGTTTGAGATTTCCTTTTTCTGTTCCGGAGATGTTCGATTGCGTACTTTGGCATCAGACGTATTGACGTTGTTTTTGTTCCTTACGTCATAGTTTCTTTTTTCCACATTTTTGTTCTTTTCTTCTATTTTTTTGCCGCCTACCTTTTGTTTTAGGTGCTCAGGCTTTTCTGTCCCCGAGTTGTGCTGAGGGGCGACCTTGGGCAGTGTAGACGGCTGTGGCGATGGTGGTTTACAGCGTACTGCTTCAGCATAGGAGCTGTAAGTCAGCGTCTCTGTCTGGGTCCCGGCATTTTCCACCTTCATTTGCTTGCTGGAAAAGTGAGTTTCGAGTATTTTGGACTGTACCTGAATGGTTAGTTCCAATTTGGCAACCCGATCGCACAGAGTAGTAATTATTTCATGTAAACTTTCAATGTTGCTGGTAGTTTCTCCTGTTGGGTTGTCATGTCTCTTCGGAGAAAATCCGGATCGAAGGATTTGCCCACTGGCAACCAAACGGTTTTCTCCGACTGGCAATCTTGATTTATTTTTTCCAGTCAGTTTGCCTTTTGGTTGGTCACTTTGACTTAGTTTCGCAGCGGAAACTAATGAACTGCCTGCCTCAGCTCTGCTTCTGGTCAACATGGCCATTTCTCTTCACTACTTTGCGAAAGACTCCGCACGCTTCTGGTCTAGTTGGTGACGGTAGCCGCCATTTTGTGTGTCTCGTGTGTGTGTGTGTGAATATAAAATAAAAACCACGACTGGCCTATGACAGGCTTAGCAAACCTCCTGCTAAAATGTGGAAAAGAGAAACGAATTAAAAAATAAATGATAATAGTATTCAATAGATAAAGATGTGTGTGTGTGTGTGTGTGTGTGTGTGTGTGTGTGTGTGTGTGTGTGTGATGTGCGCGTGCATGCGTGCGTGAGTGTGTGAGTGAGAGAGACAGAGAGAGAGAGAGAGTGAGTGTTGTGTGTTGTGTGTGTGTGTGTGTGTGTGTGTGTGTGTGTGATTTTTTTTGTTTGTTGTTGTAAACACTACAATAATGAATGATGGGCGACAAGTTCCGAAACTGACAAGGAAACACTCCAAACATCTCATAAGTGCACCCCCACCCCCACCCCTCCACCCTCAACCCTCTCCTGTCCTGCCTCCCCCCCCACCCCCCTTCGTTAACACCACCCCCTCCCTCCCTCCGCCCCTCCCCTCTATCTCCACTCTCCCTGTTTATCCTGTCTGAGCCAGGCTTTGGCATTGCTCTCCATCTTGACTCTCGACCGCAGCCTGTCTGGCCTGTTGGCAGTTGCCTGTCCTCACGCCTCCATCTGTCGCTGTACTGTGCGCATTGTCTGTCTGCTACGTCTGTCTCTCTTTCTATAGGACTGTCTGCGTCCCTGTCTGTCTGTGTCCCTGTCTGTCTGTGTCCCTCTCTGTGCCTGTCTGTGCCCCTGCGTCCCTGTCTGTGTCCCTGTCTGTCTGTCTCCCTGTCTCTCTGTGTCACTGTCTCCCTGCCTGTCTGTGTCCCTGTCTCCCTGCCTGTCTGTGTCCCTGTCTCCCTGTCTGTCTGTGTCCCTGTCTGTCTGTATCCCTGTCTCCCTGTCTCCTTTTGTCCCTGTCTCCCTGCCTGTCTGTGTCCCTGTCTCCCTGTCTGTCTGTGTCCCTTTCTGTCTGTGTCCCTGTCTGTGCCCCTGTCTGTCTGCCTCTCTGTGCCTGTCTGTGTCCCTGTCTCCCTGTCTGTCTGTGTCCCTATCTGTCTCCCTGTCTGCCTGTGTCCCTGTCTGTCTGTGTCCCTGTCTGTCTGTGCCCTGTCTGTCTGTGTCCCTGTCTCCCTGTCTGTGTCCCTGTCTCCCTGTCTGTCTGTGCCCCTGTCTGTCTGTGTCCCTGTCTCCCTGTCTGTCTGTGTCCCTGTCTGTCTGTGTCCCTGTGCCCCTGTCTGTCTGTGTCCCTGTCTCCCTGTGTCCCTGTCTGTGCCCCTGTCTGTCTGTGCCATGTCTGTCTGTGCCCCTGTCTGTCTGTGCCCTGTCTGTCTGTCTCCCTGTCTGTCTGTGTCCCTGTCTGCCTGTGTCCCTGTGCCCCTGTCTGTCTGTGTCCCTGTCTGTCTGTGTCCCTGTCTGTCTGCCTCTCTGTCTGTATGCGTCCCTGTCTGTGTCCCTGTCTGTCTGTCTCTCTGTGCCTGTCTGTGTCCCTGTCTGTCTGTGTCCCTGTATGTCTGTGTCCCTGTCTGTGTCCCTGTCTGTCTGTCTCTCTGTGCCTGCCTGTGTCCCTTCTGTCTGTCCTTTTGTCCCTGTCTGTGTCCCTGTCTGTCTGCCTCTGTCTGTTGCTGTCCCTGTCTGTGTCCCTGTCGTCTGTCTCTCTGTCTTCTGGCCTCTGTCTCCTGTTGTCTGTCTCCCTGTCTGTCTGCGTCCCTGTCTGTCTGCCTCTCTGTCTCTCTGTTGTGCCTGTCTGTCTGCCTCTCTGTCTCTCTGTGTCCCCTGTCTGTCTGCGTCCCTGTCTGTCTCCTCTCTGTCCCTGTCTGTTTGCATCCGTCTGTCTCTGCTCTGTCTGTCTGGTCCTGTCTGTCTGCCTCTGTGTCCCTGTCTGTCTGCGTCCCTGTCTGTCTGCCTCTCTGTGTCCCTGTCTGTCTGCTCCCTGTCTGTCTGCCTCTCTGTCTCTCTGTGTCCCTGTCTGTCTGTGTCCCTGTCTGTTGCTGTGTGTGTGTGTTGTCGTGCCGCGTGCCGCATGCGTGCGTGCGTCCGCTGTGTGTGTGTGTGTGTGGTGTGTGTGTGTGTGTGTGTGGTTGTGTGTGGAGAGAGAGAGAGAGAGAGAGAATCTTGATCAACATAAATGTGGATTTTAGATACCATCAACAACAACAAAAAGAAAAAGAAAGAAAAAAGAAAAGAAAAGAGAGCCATGAAAACAGATGCCAACTCATTCAGTTAACTGTTGCTTTTGGGAAAAGAAAAGAAATCCAAAATAAAACGAACAACATTACATTCTGCTTCACGGCAGACTGCTACGTTTCTCCCGCTGTGAAAGGCGTTGTCAAGCGACACCTTGTTAATCCATAACAACTAATGAGTCACTTTGCCTGGCATTTAAAAGCAGCAGCATCCATCAAACTGAATTTCACAAAAAGCCTCACCAGCGGTGTGTTTGTCTTTCTTTCTTTCTTTTTCTGTCTTTCTGTCTGTCTACCTGGTCTTTCTGTTTGTATGTCTGCCAGTCTCTCTCACTCACTCTTTCCTTCTCTGTCTCTCTGTCTCCATGTCTGTCTGTCTCTGTCTGTCTGTCTCTATTTCTCTGTCTCTGTCTGTCTATGTCTGTCTCTGTCTCTACCCCACCCCCTCTATCTGTCTCTCTGCCTGTACTTACCTCTTTCTGCCTGCATTTACCTCTCTCTGCCTGTACATACCTCTCTCTGCCTGTATTTAAATCTCTCTGCCTGTGTTTACCTCTTGCTGCCTGTATTTACCTCTCTCTGCCTGTACATACCTCTCTCTCCCTGTACATACCTCTCTCTGCCTGTATTTACCTCTCTCTCTGCCTGTACATACCTCTCTCTGCCTGTATTTACCTCTCTCTGCCTGTATTTACCTCTCTCTGCCTGTATTTACCTCTCTCTGCCTGTATTTACCTCTCTCTCTGCCTGTACATACCTCTCTCTGCCTGTATTTACCTCTCTCTGCCTGTATTTACCTCTCTCTGCCTGTATTCACCTCTCTCTGCCTGTATTTACCTCTCTCTGTCTGTATTCACCTCTCTCTGCCTGTATTCACCTCTCTCTGCCTGTATATACCTCTCTCTGCCTGTACATACCTCTCTCTGCCTGTATTTACCTCTCTCTGCCTGTATTTACCTCTCGCTGCCTGTATTTACCTCTCTTTGTCTGTATTTACCTCTCGCTCCCTGTATTTACCTCTCTCTGCCTGT
>CM065723.1:81018340-81028340 GCA_033310375.1 Conus canariensis
TTGTTCTTTTTCTTCTTCTTCTTCTTCTTCTTCTTCTTCTTCTTCTTCTTCTTCTTCTTCTCCTCCTCCTTCTTCTTCTCCTCCTCCTTCTTCTTCTCCTTCTTCTTCTTCTCCTTCTTCTTCTCCTTCTTCTTCTTCTTCTTCCTCATCTTCTTCTTCTTCTCTTCCTCTTCCTCCTCCTCGTCCTCCTCCTCCTTTCCCTCCCGCCATATTTCTTCTAATCCTTTTCGTTCTTATCCTTTATCCTATTTTTCTTCTCCTCTTCCTTATTCGTTTCCGTATTCTTCTGTATGTGGCTGATCATTGTTTTGCAAGTCATTTTCATGACGATTGAAAATACTTTTGTATTTTCCCCCCGTTTTTTGCCCCCATATATGTTTCCTAGTGGCGCACTGGGAAGTTGAACACAGTTTCTTTTTTCTTCTTTTTATTGGGAGAAAGTGACGCACACTCTCTCTACAACGCTCGCATTGCAGCAACTGCCGCCGATGCTGCTGCTGTTATTGATGTTGATGATGATGCCGACGACCATCATATCCTCATCTCTAAGAAAAGTCGTTATCATCATCATCATCTTCATCATCATGAGCAACAACAACAACGACAATAATATCATCATCATTATTACCAGGGTGCAAAATTGATTCTCCCTTATATCTGAACATGGAGAGAGAGAGAGAGAGAGAGAGAGAGAGAGAGAGAGAGAGAGAGAGAGAGAGAGAGAGAGAGAGAGAGAGAGATTAATACCGAGATAAAGAGAGAGAGCTTGAGAACTTTAAAAGGAAAAGAAAAAAAATCTATGTGTCTAAGAGAGAGAGAGAGAGAGAGAGAGAGAGAGAGAGAGAGAGGGAGAAAGAGAGAGAGATCTTATCGATTTTAATTAGCGCTTTTCAAAAGGACTGAAATAGCATAGCCATTTCTGTGTCGCAAAGCAATTTTTTCGCGAGAGAGAGAGAGAGAGAGAGAGAGAGAGAGAGAGAGAGAGAGAAGAGAGAGAGAGAGAGAGATGGCATGAACCCACTTAAGGTGCCATAGAAACACGCTGCCATCATAATACATTCCCCACAGTAGCAGTGCCAGGGACAGGGATATTATTTCTCGGCCCAGTCTGCCTGCCTGTCTGTCTGTCTGTCTGTCTGTCTGTCTGTCCGAAAGACCAACTGGAAACTGTTCAGCGGGTTTTCATCAGTATGATGATTGCTTGGCTCGAGAAGTAGAGTCTATAGAGTTTGTTGCAAGTAGCGAGTTAAATGACTTTTAATTAGCGCTTTTCAAAAGCGTTTCGCTACCACCCGTGGCATGAAGATCCACAGAACAAAGATGGGATGTGTGAAGACTCATCTGAATGAGCAGCAGCGCACTGCATCAGCAGATAAGACGTCGGAAGACCAAGGCCAGGATTTAAACCACAGTGCCAAGGACATCCACGCTGTTGGTTCGGATGAGGAATTTGCACAGGCCCTCGATGCCAGGCGCCTGAAACTCAACCTGCCACGAGCAAACGAAACTGAAGATTGGGAGAAACTGGATGCAAAAATCGTCCAAAGACTCGATGCACTGATAGGGAAAAGCACCCTGGAACACAAACTAGCCACATATGGGGACATTGTGTATGCCACATGTAGAGACGCCTATGGAGCAAAACTACCCAAAGAGAAAACACCTCCAAAGAAATCCAGACGCCAAGAAAAGATGGACAAGATCAGGGTCCAAAAGAAAAACCTCAAGATGCAAATGAAGACCGCACTGCCAGCTGAAAAACAAGGCTTGGAAAAACTGTGGAAAGACCTGAAAGAAAAACACAGTGCCCTCAGCAAAGCGGAATCTGCGAGGAAGAGGAAGAGCAAAAAGAAGAAGACACAAGAGCGCTTCTTCAGAGACCCCTTCCAGTTTGCCAGAACACTGTTTGAGCAGCCAAAATCTGGGACCCTAAGTGTGGACAAAGGAGTTCTTGAGCAGCATCTGAGGAAAACATACTCTGACCCACAGAGCAAAGCACCACTCGACATTCAAGGTCTGGTGTGGCCAACCAACCCTGAGGAACAGTTCAATGGCAAGCCTCCAACGTTGGCGGAAATCAAGAAGGTGGTCGACAAAGCCAGAGCCAAATCATCACCAGGGCCAAACGGAATACCTTACCAGCTTTACAAGAAATGTCCCAAGGTGCTGGAGTGGCTCCACAGGCTGCTGCGATCGGCTTGGAGAAACCAGAAGATCAGCGGCCAGTGGATGACGGCAGATGGTGTGTACATCCCCAAAGAGCAAAACTCAAGTGACATCAGCCAGTTCAGGCCAATATCACTACTGAACGTCGAAGGGAAAATCTTCTTCTCTGTCATGGCAGCAAGGCTGACCAAGTACCTGATGGAAAACAAGTACTTGGATGTGTCAGTCCAGAAAGGTGGCATCCCAGGCGTGGCGGGCTGTGTAGAACACGCCACAATGATCTGGGACGCAATCCAAAGAGCAAAAACAGAAAAGAGAGACCTGGACGTAGTGTGGCTTGATCTGGCAAACGCATATGGATCTGTGCCCCATGAGATGATACAGTTGGCTCTTGAGATGTACCATGTGCCAAAGAACATCCGCGACATGCTCAAGAAGTACTTCAATGGCTTCTCAATGCGGTTCTCTACCAAGGAGTACACAACAGACTGGATCAACTTGGAAGTGGGTATTGCAATGGGCTGTGCAATTTCCCCAATACTGTTCGTGCTGGCAATGGAAGTCATCTTGAAAGCAGCAACAAACAACGCGAGACAAACAGACCTTGGCGATGGATACAAGATGCCTCCTCTCAAGGCCTTCATGGATGACACTACAGTGATTTCATCCAGAGAAGACGAGACACGTCATGTGCTGGAGAGGCTGGACGACATAGTTGCCTCATCCAGAATGAAGTTCAAGCCAAAGAAATCACGGAGTCTCTCACTGAGGAAAGGAAAAGTGGCTGAATCTGTGGTCTTCAGTGTTGCCAACCAGGCCATTCCAACAGTCACAGAAGAACCAGTCAAGAGCCTTGGAAGATGGTATGATGATACGCTGAAAGACACACAAAGAGCAAAAGAAACCAAGCAGATGGCGGAGGAAGGCTTGGAGACCATTGACCAGTGTGGGCTCCCTGGCAAATACAAGGTCTGGTGTCTGCAGTTCATGCTGATACCAAAGCTGCTATGGCCTCTGATGATATACGACATCTGCACCAGCATAGTGGAGGCAATGGAAGCCAAAATCAACAAGTTCACAAGGAAATGGCTTGGTGTCCCACCCTGTCTGACTGACATAGCGCTGTACTGTCGCCAAGCAAAGCTGAAACTACCCCTGAAATCCATCCTGGAGGAATACAAAGCAGGGAAGATCAGACTTCAAAGCATGCTGGAGGACTCAGGAGACAAGGTGGTAGAAGCAATTAAGCCCCAGCTGAAGACAGGCAGAAAATGGAAAGTTCAAGAGGCTATGGATTCTGCAAAAGAAAGTCTCAAGATCAGAGAAATAACAGGACACACACAGACCAACAGACAGGGACTGGGGTGACCAAAACTGAATGGTGGTCAAAGGCCAAAGGAAAAGCCAAAAGAGACATGATGATTCAGGAGATGAGAAAAGAAGAAGACCAAAAAAGACTCCAAAAAGCAGTCCAGCAGAGCCAGCAAGGGCAATGGACAACGTGGGAGAATGCACTCCAAAGAAGTCTCACTTGGAATGACATTTGGCACATGGCCCCTCTCAGGATCAGCTTCATTCTCAGATCTGCATATGACCTTCTGCCCTCAAATGCAAACCTGGTGAAGTGGGGGAAAACAGACGATCCTGCATGCCCCCTCTGCCATGAAAAACAAACAGTGGAGCATGTCCTAAGCTCATGTAAAGTAGCCCTGGCTCAAGGAAGGTACACATGGAGGCACAACCAAGTGCTCAAAGAAATTGTACAAGTAGTCTGGGCTAGTACCAACACCACAAAAGGGAAAATCAGGACTCCAAAAGCACCCGCAACATTCTTCACGGCAGGAGGCAGCAAATCATGGCCAAGAACAACAGTGCCACTCGAAACATGCAGGCAGAGTCTGCTGGACGGGGCAGATGACTGGGAGTGCACTGCAGACCTCCCAGAATGGAAGAGTCACCCAGAGATCATCAGCAAGAGTGGCATGAGACCAGACATAGTAGTCCACTCTAAGTCAACCAAGCAGCTGATCATGATCGAGCTCACGGTGCCATATGAGAACAGAATGGAGGCAGCTCAAATCTACAAGACTGAAAAGTATGCTGATCTGGCAAACAGCCTGAGGAGAGAAGGCTATCAGGTCAAAGTCCTCACTGCAGAAATTGGAGCTAGGGGGTTTGTAGGAACGTCTGCATACAGCCTCATGAAACAGCTCTCAGTTGCAGGGAAGGAAAAAACCAGAGCCCTGAAAGCAATGGCAGAAGCGGCAGAGAGGTGTTCAAGCTGGATCTGGTCAAGGAGGAACAAAAGTGAACTTCATAAGGCTTAATTTCCCTACAAATATCAGGTGTCCCTGTGGCTCAGTGGTTAAAGCGCGAGTCATTAAGTGGAAAATGAGCATGTCCAGAGGGTCATGGGTTCGAATCCCAGCCATGGCTCGTCCCAAGATGGGAAAAAAAAAAAAGGGGCAGCAGAGGGACATCCGGAGTCATGAACCGGGTGTGGCCCAACCCCCCTAGAGTGTCAGGAGATAAGGGCCGAAACACTTGCTTGAAGGGGGCTTCTCTTCTGAGGACTCTCTGCTGCCACGCTCTCCACGAGTTTCTTTCTACTACTCTTCGTGCCAAATAGACAGAAGAAAAAAAAGATCATTTTAGCGGCCCATGGTTATCGTGTTGTCGTTTTGGTGGCGCCGGTGAAGTATTTGAAACGTTCCCTTTTCCTCCCCTCTTCCCGCTTCCCATACCCCCCCTCCCCCCCCTCCCCCCCTCCCCCCTCCCCCCCCCCCCCCCCCCCCACTTTCTACTCTTTGTCACTTGCCACACTTTTATTTGCTTCCCTTGTCGTCTTTGTTTAGATGAAAAAGCTCCCTGTTTTTTTGTTTTTTTTTCTGTAAAAAGTCAGTATCATCACTGAAATTCTATTTCCTGTTATTTTCATCGTGTTTACCAACTGATTTAGTTTGCATGTTTCTTCTTTCTCTTCCTTGCGCTTGGGATTTCATTATTTATTTCTGACCATTTATTCATTTATTTCTTAACCCTCCACTATTGAGTGACTTGTATCATTCTGTTCCTTATTTCCGGCCGGCAACCCAAGAAAACATAACTCTCATCATATTGTTCATGGGCAAGAGATCTGAACTCTCTGTTTAGACATTTCTTTCTTTCTTTGTTTCTTTCTTTCTGTCGTCTTCTTAGGAACCTTCTTCTTCTTCTTCTTCTCCTTCCTCTTCTTCTTCTTCTTCTTTCTTTCTTTCTTTCCTTCTGTCTTTCTTTCTCTCTTTCTTTCTTTTTCTTTCTTTCTTTCTTTCCTTCTGTCTTTCTTTCTCTCTTTCTTTCTTTTTCTTTCTTTTTTTTTTTAATCTTAACTTTGGCTGAATTGTCTGTCTTACCTGAAGAGAAGACCTAGAGGTCAAAGGGCATTGTCACTGTAATGCCATTGGCTGGTCCCCTTGGTTTGGCGGTCTAGTCACCCCACTGTGATTTTTCAGTCCCAGGATCAATGTCCCCGTCCGCCGTTACATCTGTGTGTAGGTCTGTGAACGTTAAACCTGAATGTGACATTGACGTTACTGCATTCGTCCATCTTTACAGCTACCGTTGATAAGGTCGATCTCTCTCTCTCTCTCTCTCTCTCTCTCTCTCTCTCTCTCTCTCTCTCTCTCTCTCTCTCTCTGTATGCCCTTGTCTGTCTGTCTGTCTGACGGTCTGCCTTTCTCTGTCGGTCTGACTGTCGGTCGGTCGGTCGGTCGATCGGTCGGTCTGCCTTTCTCTGTCTGTCTGTCGGTCGGTCGATCGGTCTGTCTGTCTGTCTGTCTGTCTCTCTGTCACTCTCTCTCTCTCTCTCTCTCTCTCTCTGTTACGGTCTGCCTTTGTCTGTTGGTCGGTCTGTCTGTCTTTCTGTCCGTCTGTCGGTCTGCCTTTCTCTGTCTGTCTGTCTGTCTGCCTGTCTGCCTGCCTGTCTGTCTGTCTGTCTGTCTGTCTGTCTGTCTGTCTGTCTCTCTCTCTCTCTCTCTCTCTCTCTCTCTCTCTCTCCACAAAAAACCCCACGCCACTCTGTTAGAAAGCACTGCCATTGTGACAAATGATCTGACAGAACGACATGTCATCAGACATGGCACTGACCATGATCTGACAGAACGACGTCATCAGACGTGGCACTGATCGTTCGCTGAACTGCCTTCATCCCATCTCGATGTGCACGCACACGCACGCGCGCATTTCACACACACACACACACTCACACACACACACACACGCGCGCGCGCGCGCATGTGAACAAACTGTACTTTTCCTGGCAGAAACAAACTACCAAAAATCGCATGACTGGGAGCACAGACGAAAAGAAAGAAAGAAAAGGGATGCACATTGTAACTGTTAATAAACACATTTAAAGCTTATAAACAAAAAGAAAGGAGGTCTTGCCAAAATGCATTGGGGGGGGGGGGGGGGGGGGGTAATACCGAGAGTGTACCGGAATAAAACAGAGAGAGAGAGAGAGAGAGAGAGAGAGAGAGAGAGAGACGCACACACACACACACACACACACGCACGCACGCACGCACGTACGCACACACACACACACACACACACACACACACACACACACACACACACACAATTTTTCTCGAGATCTGACCCAATGGCCAGGAAAGCGAATGCTCAGCCTCTAGTAGAGAGCCAAAGATGACAAGGCACACAAAGCGTCGTCATTGCCCAACGGTGCAGCCTATGAAGTCCTCATTCATAACATCTGTCTCACGCTTCTGGTGTCTGGCTTCTACAGCCCAGAGAGGGAGAGGGAGTTGTTTCCGCGGCAACAGCTTCTCTACCTAGGTCTCCTTGCCGTTCGGGGTACCGTGCCTAGCTTCACTCAGTCAGGTCGTGGGTGATGGAGGGGAGGGAGGGGGAGGGGGGGGGGGGGCAAAGCGAGAGGCAAAGGCTGCTGCTACGTTTGAGAGACGTCGGCTTCTTGAGGGCAAGTCATGGCTTTGCCTCGAACCCAGGGGTATAAAAAGAAATCGGCAGACCAGCTGCCCTGGCGCAGTGATAGTTATAACTTTGCTCATAACCAGCTGCACTGGCGCAGTTATAGTTATAACTTTGCTCATAACCAGCTGTACTGGGCGCAGTTATGGTTATAACTTTGCTCGTAACTAGCTGCACTGGCGCAGTGATAGTTATAACTTTGCTCGTAACCAGCTGCGCTGGTGCAGTGATAGTTATAACTTTGCTCATAACCAGCTGCGCTGGCGCAGTGATAGTTATAACTTTGCTCATAACCAGCTGCGCTGGTGCAGTGATAGTTATAACTTTGCTCATAACCAACTGCGCTGGCGCAGTGATAGTTATAACTTTGCTCGTAACCAGCTGCGCTGGCGCAGTGATAGTTATAACTTTGCTCATAACCAAGCTGCACTGGCGCAGTGATAGTTATAACTTTGCTCATAACCAGCTGCGCTGGCGCAGTGATAGTTATAACTTTGCTCATAACCAGCTGCACTGGCGCAGTGATAGTTATAACTTTGCTCATAACCAGCTGCACTGGCGCAGTGGTTAGCGTCGCGGATATCTGGTTGTGGGGTTGTTGTAGATTCGATTCTTATTCGAGCCATTTATCGGTAGGATTTTTCTGCCCCGACCGGCTACTGCTTACAGCTGAGTTTGCTATGGGTTCAGTTTAGAAGACTGGGACCACACAGTCGAGCTTCATCCACTAAATGGAGGCGTCTCTGAGTGTTGCTCAGATTTCCTAGCCAAACACTACAAATCTCTGTATCTCTCGGGCCTGGTTGACGCCAGGATAGATGATGAAAGTAAGCATAGAGTACAGCCCTCTAATGCAATCTCAGACCGGAATGGAAATCCTAGCATCATCTTCATCATCCTCATCGGTCGGCACGAAGTTCTCAAATTCTGTGGCCCTTCATAGCCTGCTCTCATGGTGACTTCATTGTCGGTCTCCTCTCCGTCACTATGCTTTGGTGAGTTCCAGTCGAGGTTGCCAGCATCGATGAGTTTACGTGCTGGCGCTTCCAGTGAGGGTCTAACGCTCACTAACGCTGGCCTCGCGACCACGCAATTGTTGTCGTCAGTAGGGGCATTAGTAGGTGGCGTCGTGTGTATGTTGGATCAGAACAGGCGCCACTGAACACCACCACAGTGACTCGGCAGTAGTGCAGTTACTCCTCTTGTGGGTTGCCATAACAGACTTGACACTGACTGCTGGACAAGCCTGTGTGTGGCTGTGAACGAGGGTTAATTGGAGGGCGGCTGGAAATAGCGGCTTAAAGATAATGCCACCTTTGGCACAAAAGATATGACAGAAAAAAAAGGGAAGAAGAGGGGGGAGGGGGGGGGGGAATAAATAAATATTTTGGTAGGCAAAAAGAGCGATAATTCGGTAATATCTCACGTGTCTAACATGTCCTCACGCTGCTTGCCATAGAAAGGGAAAGGACTGCAGTTAGAAGTCTGAGAAATTACTTCCCCTATCTACAAACAGATCTGCAAGATACCAGACAGTGAATGCTATACACCAATGAAAACAGCACAACTGGCACACCGCATCCATCAATAGTCAACGGCAACTGCACCACGCATCCATCAATAGTCAACCGCAACTGGCCCACGCATCCATCATAGTCAACCGGCAACTGGCACCACGCATCCATCAATAGTCAACCAGCAACTGGTACCACCGCATCCATCAATAGTCAACCAGCAACTGGCACCACCGCATCCATCAATAGTCAACAGCAACTGGCACCACGCATCCATCAATAGTCAACCAGCAACTGCACCACCGCATCCACAATAGTCAACCAGCAACTCTGATGTTCTTTCGTACGTCTTCTTCTCAGCCAGTCTGGATTATATTACAATAAAGCAAAGCCAGATATTGAAATGATTTGTATCCCCCGATTTGTGATTTCTAGCAAAGCACCTATTTCTATTTTCTATGCAAGCTTGACTTTTGGCCAGCTGGCAGTAAAACCTTAGTTTTTAAGGTTTTCATTTAGTTCATTTTCTTTATTTGATTCGTTTTTAAGTCACTTTGGGAGCGGTCTGCTTTCATTGTGTTCAGTGCATATGTGCAATTACTGATTGTCCTCGTGATTCAGACTATCTGAGAATAAGAAAAGAAATATTAAAGGATGTTCTGTTTCAAAACTTCTCTAAATGCACCTTTTCATTATAAGTGTTGGTGCCTTCAGTCCTGCTATTCTGCTACCAGTATATACCTTTCACATCAAACAGCAAAACAGAAGATTCGACAGGTTTCAGCCTTGCCTCAAACAAATTTCTCTCTAAAATATTCTGACAAATTACTTCCCGGTTGGACACCAGATTTACGTGTTGCACATCGCTCCCTTCCTTGGATAACAGAAATGTACCACTAAGATTACTTTTAAGGATCCTCTGCCATAAAATTACCCCCATTTGAATGGTCAAGGGCCCGTAACCGTACGTGTTGATGTACTGCCAATATACTGACACGCAGATTAGTTTGAATAAACAGCTAATGCGCCTAAACAGCGGTAAATTTTTTTTAAATCGTAAACAAAATAGTTAATGACATGGAAACAGTTCTTTATTTTTGATGTCTACAGCTTTTACAAGTGTTAGCAATAAATAAGATAGATAAATGAATAGAGAAGAAACTAAATAACCTCTGTTCGTCTCTTGTCTTTTGCTTGCAGATTCTTGAGTCAACGCCAAAGCACCGCACACCGATTCTCCTTGTCTGAAAAGGGGGGAAAAGTGTACAAGACTGCCCTTGCTGCCCTCGAGACTTACATCATTATCTTCATTCCCGTAACCTGACGTCAGT
>CM065723.1:81030840-81035840 GCA_033310375.1 Conus canariensis
AAGGCGTTGAATCAAATGGCGGAGTTATAGAGAGAGTGAATGTCACACTCCCCAGAGGGCGCCACCACGCGCAGCTCATGAGAGTCCCCAAGAACTTGCAAACAGCGAGGACTTCTACTTACTCATCGTGAGTGTAGACCTGGAAAGGAGATCAAAACTGAGGTCACCCCCACAGCAGGCATGAAGGTTTTTTCTAGTAACATGTTTTTTTTCTTGTTTTTTGTTTAAAGATCTGATGAGGATGATGAAAATTATGCTATGGAATTGTTTGTCTTAAGATCTGATTGGACGTTTTAACGTCATTTCAGATGCAGGATTGTTTGTTTGTTTTTAAATAAACAGTTCTTGCTAGTCAAATTCAGCTGAATTTTTTTTTAAAACCTACAGAACAGAACTGTGAAAGAAAGGAAATTTAAAAAATGAACCACAATAAACAGGAACTTCTGCACACTGCACTTACTGTGACTGTTGGAAGGTAAAGGTAAGTCCTTTTTGTCCCCCTCAAAACACCAGTAACCTAAATAAATACAGCCTGACATCATAATGACGTGAACAAACAGTACTGATAATGGCACTAGTAACAGCAACACTTATATAGAGTAGATGGATACTCGGAGGGGCAGTAACCTCCCTCAAGATCGGAGGAATGTAAAAAAAAAAAAAATAGGGAGTGTCCTAGAAGGGAGGTAATCATACGCAGAGGCTGGGGAGTTACTTCCCATGTAGTTTAATGCTTGGAATGGGCTGAAGGAATTATTTCCCATGTACTTAAAAAATTGGACTTCCAAATCTAAAATGCGTGTTAAATATAGTCAATAGAATGTTCGAATATTATATCATAATATATTATTTAGTATCAGATTACTAATTCGTAAGTAAATTCGCCATTTTTACGTTCATGGAAAATATATAATAATGTCATCAATAAGGTCGGTAGGGTTTAATGAGTTATTTCCCATGGACAAAAAAAAGTCGGACATCAAGAATGCGAATGCAGCTTGGATCCGCCATTAGATCCTGATCCGCACAACAGATCCGCAGTGACATCGTTCGGCATCGTCTCTGGGGTGGCTCAGTGGGTCAGAGCAACGAGTTTGCCATCAAATGTCACGTGTTCGATTCCTGCCGGCGTTTAACATAAACGTTTGTCATCTTCGGGTCCCATGGTAATGTGTGGTGGTGTGGTGTAGTGTGAGATAGACCCCTGTCCACCTCCTACTTGGGATGGCGGGTAGTCCCCAGTGTACCGAGTCACAGTAAATGGATGTGGGCGTGAACCCTGAATGTAACCAACTACCTTGGAGGTCACTGTCCATCATTCCATCAAATTATGAAAGTTGTAACGACTTTCCGAACGGCCCTGGATATGCCAAGGATATTATTAAAAGAAGTAGTGGAAGACGTGGTAGTGGTAGCAGTAACAGTGCTAGTCGGTAATAACAGTAGTAGCAGTAGTGTCGGGCCATGTTCTGAAAATCACCACCTTTCTAACTACGTCATGCTCCTACGTACTTCCTGATGTTCAAGTCTGCACTTTCAAACCTTATCTGTTTAAACAACGCCAGTTGCAGAATACAACAGAAGATATTACTAAATTGCTACCTGTCGCTTGCGCACACTTGGTTGTGTATGAATGACCCGTTCACCGTGTGTATTTATATATGTGACACTCTGGGGGAGAGAGAGAGAGAGAGAGGAGAGAGAGAGAGAGAGAGAGAGAGAGAGAGAGAGAGAGACAGACAGACAGACAGACACAGAAGAGAGAGAGAGAGAGAGAGAGAGGAGAGAGAGAGAGAGAGCATGCGAGCATGTGCATATGTGTTTGTGCTTTACGAACACAGAACTCTCTCTCTCTCTCTCTCTCTCTCTCTCTCTCTCTCCCTCCCCTCTCTCTCTCTCCCTCTCTCTCTCTCTCTCTCTCTCTCTCTCTCTCTCTCTCTCTCTCTCCTTCTTGTGTGGTTGTGGTGTGTGTGTGTGTGTGTGTGTGTGGTGCCTGCGTGTATTTTCAATTTTGATTAGTTAAAATTTGTAAGGCGCACAGTAGCCTACGTTGATAGGGTGGACGGTATAGAAAATCGTCTTCATGAGTAGTAGTAGTAGTAGTAGTAGTAGTAGTAGCAGTAGTAGTAATAGTAGCAGTAGTAGTAGTAAGAGGACTTATATAGTGTCTGTCCTTTGTTAGAGACCAAGCTCTAAGCGCTTTAAAAATTCATAGGAATTGGTATAAATACGTATGATCAATGGGCCTACCTGGGTAGAGCCGACTGAAGAGCTACGTGCAGGCGCCGCTTTCGGCTACTTCCCATGTCATCCAGGCTACTTTAGACCCTCATTTTTTTTTTTTTTTTTTTAAAGAAATCATTCTTTCGATTTTTCATGCAGAGTGCATGCTGCGGCTAACGTGTGATCCATATAACAGCCAAACTGGAATTTGACGAGTGTGCAAGATGATATCTGTGTGTATATTCGCACACGGAACCTCGGTTTGTCGTCTCATTCGAAGCTTGAAGGACTCACAGGTCGATTGATGCAGGACAAGTGAAACAGAAAATGCACTAAAACTTGGCCCTGGAGCTTTTAGCTGACTTGGAGGCAGTGGAGCAAACATTACAAGCCGTCCCATCACACACTTACACATACATTCTCTCTCTCTCTCTTCCCTCTCTCTCTCTCTCTCTCTCTCTCTCTCTCTCTCTCTCTCTCTCTGGGCTGGGTGGAAAAAGCATTCATATTAAATTTTACTTATCTTATTACTCTGATAAAATACAATTTCGTTTCGTTTCGTTTCGTTTTGTTTCGTCTCTCTTCGTAGAGAGAGAGAGAGAGAGAAGAGAAGACAGACAGACAGACAGACAGACAGACAGACAGACAGACAACGAGAGAGAGACAGAGACAGACAAACAGACAGACAGACAGAGAGGGAAATGCTGTGTAAGTGTGTGAAGGTTAGCGGGGTTGAACAGAATTGTGTGTTCGGATAAAAAGAAGGGAAGGCAGAGATTTAGGAGTGAGGTTCTAGGAGGGGGGGTGGGGGGGTGAGGAAGGGGGGTGGGTGCTAAATCACTTCTAAAGGGCAGAGCAACGGATGATTACGGTTAACACGTCTATTCTGTTCTGTTCCATTTGCAGCCGAAATCCCCAAAGGAAAAGTTCGCAAAGCGTCTATCACGGAGAAGGTAACCAAGACTAAAGCTTCCGAGGCCATGGCGGCGGTCATTAAGGTGGGTTAGCCTTTGTGCGGCTTTGCTGTTGTTGTTATTGCTCTCTTTTTTATTTTTCTTGTTCTTCTTGGTCTTGTTCTAGTTCTTGTTTTTGTTTTTGTTCTTCTTGTTCTTCTTGTTCTTGTTGTTGTTGTTGTTGTTGTTGTTCTTCTTCTTCTTCTTCTTCTTCTTCTTCTTTCTTCTTCTTCTTCTTCTTCTTCTTCTCTTCTCTCCCTCCTCCTCCTCCTCCTCCTTCTCATCTTTTCTTCTCTTCGTCCTCCTCCACTCCTCTCCTTCTTGTTGTTGTTATTGTTGTCTTTGTTGTTGTTTTTGTTTGTTTTTTCTTTTTCTTCTTTTTCTTTTCTTCTTCTTCCTCCTCCTCCTCCCCCTCCCCTCCCTTCCTCCTCCTCTTCCCCTCCTCCTTCTCCTCCTCCTCCTTTTTATTTTTTTTTCTGCCATGTTTTTCTTCTTTCTTTCTTTCGTTCTTTCTTTCGTTCTTTCTTTTCTTTCTTTCTTTCTTTCTTTCTTCTCTGCAACTTTTTAAAAACTTTTTTTTTTGACTTCCGCTTTTCCACTGTTTCTTCTTCTTTTGCTGTTTTCTATCTTCAAATGATCAGAACGTCATATCCGCCATCATATGCCATCCTTTATTGTGAAATGTGACCTTCTGTGAATCAACCAGTCGGGATTTAGGGAACTACATTCACGGGAAACGGCATCAGGTCACAGATATGTGGCTGAGAGATCTCAACAATAGGAAGGCAGCCAGTGTACTGGTTTTTTTTTTTTTTTAATCATTTTTTTAATTGATTTTACTGCTTTTGATTGACAAAATCGGAAGACGCTGAAAGGAGGATTAAGGCATACGTCGCTAATGTGAATGCTGAATAATTTTTTAGATTTCATTTGTGAGAGTATCAATCTGAACAATGGGGTTTTGTTTATGTTTGTTTCCATTTTTTAAAGTTATTTCCTTACGAAGACATTTGCCAAGAGCCGTATCTCACGATCTGAAAACAAACAAACAAAACTAGAAAAAAAGAAGAACTGTTATAGCAAATGAATGAGAATAGTACGGTAGGATAAATGATTTAAATAACGTGCGAGCCAATGATCAGCCGATTTTGAAGTGTGTTGTGTGTGTGTGTGTTGTGTGTGTGTGTGTGTGTGTGTGTGTGTGTGTGTGTGCGTGCGTGCGTGCGTGTGTGTGCGTGCGTGCGTGCGTGTGTCCACGCGCGCGCGCATGTGTGTGTGTGTGTGCGTGCGTGCTTGCGTGCGTGTGTGCGTGCGTGTACACACTCGTCAGATTCCTGCTTAAGTCTTCTTACTTTCCATCCTCAGAAATACACGTATGTATCTGCACCTTATCCGTTCCTGTCTGTCTGTTCTTCAGGAAGAGGCGGAGAACAGACAACGTCGCTTCGAGAAGCTGCTGGACGAACACGCGGAGCTGGTACAGGAGATCCAGAGGAGTGCCAGCTCGGAGAACTTGATTCCAGGAGAGAGGGACCAGTAACGCCCAGGGCAGGATCCCAGGGGCCGCCCCCTCTGTTAGCCACTGTGGATCCGCCCCTGCACGACCGACGCAGCACTCTCCTTCTTCGCCCTTCGCTCAGGCGTCCGTCTTCACCAGGATGATGTCTGCGTGGCTGGTTGGCAGGGGGGGGTGGAGGGGCGGGGGGGGGGGGGGGGGGGGGGGGGGGGGGGGGGGGGGGGGGGGGAGGGGTGGGGGTAGGTGGGGGGAACGTCATCTTTTATTTTTGTCTTCTTCGGGATTCGGTCAGGACTCGTTGATCACGT
>CM065723.1:81040398-81042898 GCA_033310375.1 Conus canariensis
TTTCATTTTGAGAGTTCAAAACGGGGTTTTGTTTAGTTTGTTTCCATTTTTTAAAGTTATTTCCTTACAAGACATTGCCAAGAGCCTTTTAACGATCTGAAAACAACAAACAAAACTAGAAAAAAAAGAAGAACTGTTATAGCAAATGAATGAGAATAGTAAACGGTAGGATAAATGATTTAAATAACGGCGACCCAAAAGATCACCGATTTTGAAGTGTGTTTGTGTGTGTTGTGGTGTGGTGGTGTGTGGGGTGTGTGTGTGTGTGGTGTGCGTGGCGTGCGTGCTGTGTGCGTGCGTGCGTGCGTGTGTCCACGCGCGCGCGCAGTGGTGTGTGTGTGCGTGCGTGCTTGCGTGCGGTGTGCGTGCGTGTACACACTCGCAGATTCCTGCTTAAGTCTTCTTACTTTCCATCCTCAGAAATACACGTATGTATCTGCACCTTATCCGTTCCTGTCTGTTGTTCTTCAGGAAGAGGCGGAGAACAGACAACGTCGCTTCGAGAAGCTGCTGGACGAACACGCGGAGCTGGTACAGGAGATCCAGAGGAGTGCCAGCTCGGAGAACTTGATTCCAGGAGAGAGGGACCAGTAAACGCCCAGGGCAGGATCCCAGGGGCGCCCCCTCTGTTAGCCACTGTGGATCCGCCCCTGCACGACCGACGCAGCACTCTCTTCTTCGCCCTTCGCTCAGGCGTCCGTCTTCACCAGGATGATGTCTGCGTGGCTGGTTGGCAGGGGGGGTGGAGGGGGGGGGGGGGGGGGGGGGGGGGGAGGGGGGGGTAGGGGTGGGGGGGAACGTCATCTTTTATTTTGTCTCTTCGGGGATTCGGTCAGGACTCGTTGATCACGTGTCTGTGTTGGATTTGTATTGGTTCCCTCTTCCCCCATCTTTGTGGGGTTTTTTTCTTGGCGGATATTGACTTGTATATGATTTTGTTGTCGTTTTGTCGGTTTGTTTTTGATGCACGGAAGACAAGCCTCTCTCTCTCTCTCTCTCTCTCTCTCTCTCTCTCTCTCTCTCTCTCTCTCTCTCTCTCTCTCTCGCTCTCTGCCTGCCTGTTTCTCTTTTTGAAAATACAACATATGTACACATACATGCACGCACAAACACGCATGTACATTGGCACGCACGAGTGTACATACGCATTTTTACGCACGCATGCGCGCACGTACATCAGACGTCTGTCGTCATCCATGTCTGTGTCGGGGTGGCTGTCTGTATCCGTCCCTGTGCTCCCCCTCCCTGCCTCCCCTTCCTCCCTCCCCGCCTCCCCTTCGTCCCTCTCCCTGCCTTCCCTCGTCCCTCTCTCTGTCTCCCCTTCGTCCCTCTCCCTGCCTCCCCTTCGTCCCTCTCCCTGCCTCCCCTCGTCCCTCTCCCGCCTCCCCTTCGTCTCTCTCCCGCTCCCCTTCCTCCCTCTCCTGCCCCCTTCGTCCCTCTCCCTGCCTTCCCTTCGTCCCTCTCTCTGTCTCCCCTTCGTCCCTCTCCCTGCCTCCCTTGTCCCTCTCCCTGCCCTCCCCTTCGTCCCTCTCCCTGCCTCCCTTCGTCTCTCTCCCTGCCTCCCCTTCGTCCCTCTCCCTGCCTCCCCTTTGTCCCTCTCCCCCTCCCCCCCTTCGTCCCTCCTCCCTGCCCCCCCCCCCCCCTTCGTCCCTCTCTCTGTCTCCCCTTCGTCCCTCTCCCTGCCTCCCCCTTCGTCCCTCTCTCCCTCCCCCCCCCCCCCCCCCCCCCCCGTCCCCCTTCGTCCCTCTCCTGTCTCCCCTTCGTGCCTCTCTCTGTCTCCCCTTCGTCCCTCTCCCTGTCTCCCCTTCGTCCTTCTCTCTGTCTCCCCTTCGTCCTCTCTCTGTCTCTCCTTTGTCCCTCTCTCTGTCTCCCCTTCGTCCTTCTCTCTGTCTCCCCTTCGTCCCTCTCTCTGTCTCTCCTTTGTCCCTCTCTCTGTCTCTCCTTTGTCCCTCTCTGTCTGTCTCTGTTATTCAGTCATTCTCTGTCTTTTGCCCCTGAATCACTCCACACCACACACACACACACACACCCACACACACACACCACACCACACACACGCACGCACGCACGCACGCCACACACAGAGAGCATACACATAATGCGCACAAACACCACACGCGCGCGCGCGCGCGCGCGCGCGCGCGCACACCACACACACACACCACACACACACACACCACACACACACACACACACACATATATATATATATACACCACAGCCACGCACGCACACAGACACACACACTCATACAGATATGCGCACAAACACACACACACACCACACACCACACACACACACACACACCACACAACCACACACACACACCATCCGATGACTCCTAACTGGTTCCATTCCCACCAGACTTGCCCATAGTGACAAAGCGGCAGACCTGCTAGGACTCTCGCGGTCGTCATGGCATAGCCAACATAGAACTACTCAGCTTGTCTATCGTACATGCCAGTATGTTTCATGTCAGATCTAAAAGCGGTTTTTCTCC
>CM065723.1:81047898-81050398 GCA_033310375.1 Conus canariensis
GCTCTTGCTTGCCCTCGAATTCAAACCTCGTGAAGTTGGGGAAATCAGATGAGCCTGCGTGCCCGCCCTGTCAGGCCAAACACACAGTGGAACACGTCCTGAGTTCATGCAAAGCAGCGCCAACCCAGGGAAGGTACACCAGGAGACACAGTCCAGTGCACACGTGGTTAGCACTGCCAGAGGAAGCACTACGCCGCCAGAGGCTCCAGCATCGACGTCCTCCACGGCAGGAGGTCACACATCATGGTCTGGAACAGCAGCCGTAAGATCAGGGACAAGAAAGCAGGGTTTGCTGGATGGGCTGGAAGACTGGGAGTGAACAGCAGATCTTCCAGAACGGGGAAATACCACCCAGCGATCATCTGAAGAGTGGCATGAGACTGGTATTTGTGCCCCTCTCAGGTTCATCAAAATAACTGATTCTGATAGAACTCGCCGCGCCACGTGAAAGCAGAACGGCACAAGCTGGCATCTACAGGACTTCGATGTATGCCAGTCTAGCCAGCAGCTTGAGGAATTAAATATCCACAGTCCTCGCCATCGAGTGTGGAGCAAAGGGATTTACACGCTCGTCAGCCTATAACCTCATGAAACAGCTCACGATTGCAGGTAAGAAGAGGACCAGAACCCTGAAGGCAATGGCAGAGACAGCTGGAAAGAGTTCCAGTTGGATCTGATCGAGGAGGTACAAAACTGAACTTCAAAAGGATTAAATTTCCCAACTTACAACAGGTTTCCCATAGTAAGACACCAGTCTAAAAGGAAAAAAAGGCAACGCCTTGAGATGGCAACCCATCCATATGTTGCTGGTTCGAATCCGAGCAGCGCCAACAAATATTTTACAGCAGAGGGGCACCTAGAAGGGGGGGGGGGGGGGGGGGGGGCGGTGAGTCGTTTCTGAAGACGTTCTGCTTTCAAATCCTCCTTAGAGTTTCTTTGTAGAGATGGACGAGGGCTCATCAGTGTCCTGTTCTGAGCTGAGGTGTCATGCTGGGCGTGGTCTAGCTCATGGCTACTGTCCGGTCCCAACTGTAGGAGGAGGTTCTTGGAGGTTCCATGTGATTGCGAAGTGGTACCAGCAGGATCAACCTTACCTCTCCATAACCATTTTGGGGGGGGGGGGGGGGGGGGGGTGAGAGTTGCTTTTTGTTCTAGCTTGATATTTGTCTCGCAGAGCTTTCCCGTAGCAACTCCGCAAATACTTGATTAAATTCACTAGGGTAAAATATTTGCAACGAATTCTTTTTTTTTTTTTTTTTTACTATTCTCGTGAGCAACGAAATGAGGCGTGAAACGAATTTCGTTTGAACAGTTTTGTGATGAACCCATCACTTTGTGGAATTAATGAGAAGTATTCTAAGCACACACACACACACACACACACACACACACACACATATATAATATATATATATATATATATATAATCAGGCAAAAGATGTTGTAGTCGTGTGGAGCTGAGGGTGGCACATTCTGTTTATGAGATATGAATGGAAGCCGTGTCCAACGGAATTTCCTTAAACGGAGGGACTTGGAGGACACCCAGGAAGGCATCATCTCTAGGAACATCTGATGGAGCATTTCAGGAACATGTATCTGACTATTTGTAGGAACATTCCTGTGCGGCTTGCCTTCCGACTTTCCACAATCCATACGTTCTCAGAAAAAAGGGAGATAAGCAGACAAAAGCCTCCGGCGAGGAATGTTCTGGTTTCCCTTTGTGGCTGTCAAAAGACACGGTTCTAGCGACACCTGGCGAGCGCATGAACAGCGGCGAAAGCTACAGGTACACAACTCTTCCTGTTCAAGCCAATCGTGAAGAACTTTACAGAACTCTCTGAATCACATGGACACGCGCGCGCCCACACACACACACACACACACACACACACACACACACACACACACACACACACACACACACACTAATAATATATAAGAATAAACAAAATAGATAGAAAACGAACTTCAAGCAACCTTGAGATTTAGCATTTTTGCGTGTGTAAACCTCCTCATCTTGGACAGAAATAAGGCAGGCCTACATGTTTTTAAGGCCTATAGGTTAGACAGGAAGTCTGTAATGATTGCGTGGGCCTACTGTTGTTGCTGTTGTTTTTTTTTGGGGGGGGGTTTGGGTGGTGTTTTTTTTTTCCAGTACACCATGATTAGTACCATCCATTGGTGTAAACGCTGCGTGCAGTGTTCATACTCGCAGAGGTAGCAGCAATAAATAACAAGAACATCAACAACAACAACAACAATAATTAAGATGGATATCAAAATGATCATTATACTAATGATAATACCTGTATCCCGTATTTATGCGTTGTTTACTTTTCTGTTCATAGTTTTATCATTAGATTACTCACAGCAAAGTATTTTGCCTGTTGGCTGTTACTTTTTCTTTTCTTTCTTTCTTTTTTTTTTTTTTCATGATACAGTGAGTTATTTTTGCACCGGCATCTCAGTAAAATAGTATGCTGCACATGCAACTCTGCAA
>CM065723.1:81052898-81062898 GCA_033310375.1 Conus canariensis
ACAAAGCTCTCTCTCTCTCTCTCTCTCTCTCTCTCTCTCTCTCTCTCTCTCTCTGAATTTGTAAACTAGAAAAGGGGTTTGAGCAAGAGTGATAGGAGAGGGTTCAGAGCGAAATCCTGTGAGAGAAGCAGATCATTTTACGAGTGCATGTGCAGAGCGTGTTCGAGTGCTGTCAGTTGACACATTGTGGAAACGATCCGGTGTATTGATCTTGAATTGAGAAAAAAAAAAAATCAACCTCGCCACCAGATTACTTCTCCATTTCGTGTACTGAAAACTCTGAGATGAGATGTGTGTTGTGTGTGTGTGTGATGTGTGTGTGTGTGTGTGTGTGTGGTGTGTGTGTGGGTGGGTGTGTGTGTGGGTGTGTGTGTGTGTGTGTTGTTGTGTGTGTGTGTGTGTATGCGCAGCGCGCAGCGCGCGTGTGTGTGTGTGTGTGTGTGTGTGTGTGAGTGTGCATATATGTGTGTGTGTGTGTGTGTGTGAGAGAGAGAGAGAGAAGAGAGAGAGAGAGAGAGAGAGAGAGAGATTTGGGTTCGGGTCGGTTTTCACTCGTATATTGTATCTCGTAGGCGATTTCTAGACACGACACACGTCTTTCATTCCACCAAGAACACTATAACCACTTCTTGTATAAAACAAAAAAAAAAGGAATTGCAGGGCCGGACCCACAGGTGACAGTTAGTTCCCTGGGATTCACAAACCGCCTGCCCTCCTTCCCTCCTGTCTCTCTCTCTCTCTCTCTCTTTTTAAAGCTGATGCGTTGGGTTCTGTCTACCATGATAGGAGTTCAGTGTCATTTCCAAACCTTCAAATGTTTCCATTTTGGCGGGAGTTGCCCGGCCCCAGACCAACACGAGGTGGTTTGCATCTGAATCTGTTCGGAAGTCTTCGCTGACCCCTCAACCTCTGGCGTCCCTCCCACCACGGGTTCCCCCTTTACCCCCACCCCTTTGTTCAGGTAAGACGACACTCTGAGACCTTCACCACAGAAGGCCTTCCCTCAACCTCTGGTGTCCCTCCCACCACGGGTTCCCCCTTTACCCCCACCCCTTCGTTCAGGTAAGACGGCACTCTGATAAGACCTGCACCACAGAAGGCCTTCAGAGAAGAAGTTACCCCCTCCCCCCACTCACCTTCCCTCCACTCTACCCCCCCCCTCCCCCGCCCCCGCCCTCCACTCTCCTCATACAAGCATTTCGACCATGAATACCTTCCCGAAATAAACCGCACCTCGTCCACGTCATAATTCTGGTATTCCTTCTGCTGTGACCTTTTTTTCTTCTTTTTTTTTTCTTAGATGACAGGAGAAGGGCATGGGGGAGTCATCAAGTGGACGCCCTGTCTAGAGGTCTAGGGATCAGGGCATGGGGGAGTCATCAAGTGGACGCCCTGTCTAGAGGTCCAGAAGTCTAGGGATCAGGGCATGGGGGAGTCATCAAGTGGACGCCCTGTCTAGAGGTCTAGGGATCAGGGCATGGAGGAGTCATCAAGTGGACGCCCTGTCTAGAGGTCTAGGGATCAGGGTATGGGGGAGTCATCAAGTGGACGCCCTGTCTAGAGGTCTAGGGATCAGGGCATGGGGGAGTCATCAAGTGGACGCCCTGTCTAGAGGTCTAGGGATCAGGGCATGGAGGAGTCATCAAGTGGACGCCCTGTCTAGAGGTCCAGACGTCTAGGGATCATGATGCAAATGACTATCCAGAAAGCGAAATAATAAACTAATATGCAAGCGAACATTATGAGAGTAATCTTTCTCACATTACAGATTGACCTATGCTGAAGTGTATGCCGAAGTGCATGGGTACTGTTATTGTTTTCTTTCATTTTATATATTATTCACTTTTCAATTTCATTGTACTTGTTCTATATACATCAGAGCCACAAATATGTATCTCTATGCATATATCAGTTCAGAGACACATGAAATATATATTTTTTTAATTTTATATACTTTTTCTTTAATTTTGTTATCAATCCTATGTACAGTTAATAATTGGCACTGACTTTGATTATTGTCATTTCAGTTGTTAATCTCATGAATATGTTATGGTGATGACGTAAGATGTCTCTGAAATTGAATTTGAACCTTCATCGCGCGCAAGGGGGCAAAAAAAAAAGGTTTAGGCAGAAAAACAAAATTATGCGAGTGTATGCATACTTACAGACAACAGGCAAGTAACTGTATTTTGCTTTTCTTTTGGTTCCCTTTGTTTTTGTACTCCCAGTTCTTACAGAACAGGGAGTTCTTTACAATGGGAACGAAGAAATGCTCTTTTTTGTGGTGTGTGTGTGTGTGTGTGTGTGTGTGTGTGTGTGTGTGTGTGTGTGTCGTGGTCAAAATGTGTTCCACTCGCTCCAGACAAAACTTCTGGGCCGATCTTTTTGAAAATTTGTAGGTATGTTCATTGTGGGTCACGGATGATGCCCGATGTTTTATTTTACCACAATAGCCGTTACTAACGGCTATAACGAGTTAAACCGCATGCACACTTTCAGAAATGCAAGTTTATCTCAGTGACCAAATACATCATGACGCATGTTTGATTGTAACGTCAAATACATTATGACGCATGTTTGATTGTGACGTTTTCAGGAAGATAAACTGGGAGTACGTTTATATGCTTTGCATCTTGTTCGTTTTTAGCCAGGTATGTTTTGTGGCTGGCGTGAAGGACGGCCAGGGGCGGCAGGCGGACTGGCGCCAGCTGTCACGTGCAGAGACCGGGCCCTGTCCGCTCGCTGTCAATAATGCAGCCCGCTCTGGTCAACACCCCGTCATCACCTTGACCTTGGTCGCATTCCCTCAAGAACCGTCTATCAAAGCCGCACCCCTTTCCTCCGCATACACGTTTCTGTCCTCTCTCTCTCTCTCTCTCTCTCTCTCTCTTGTTGCGCGTGTGTGTGTGCGTGTGTGTGTGTGTGTGTGTGTGTGTGTGTGTGTGTGTGTGCGTGCGTGCGTGCGTGCGTGCGTGTGTGTGTGTGTGTGTGTGTGTGTGTGTGTGTGTGTGTGTGTGTTGCGCGCCGGCAATCTCTCTGTCTGTCTCTAACACACACAGAGATATATAAATGTGTGTGTGTGTGTGTGTGTGTGTGTGTGTGTGTGTGTGTGTGTGTGTGTGTGTGTGCAAACACACAGATAGATAGATAAAAAGGCCCAAATGCTTAAATGCATAACTTTAAATGATAGATTTGCGTTTAAAGGGGAAGGGGGAGTGAGACGAAATCTTCCCCTAGTGAGTGTTTTCATTGGTTTTATTGTTCCTCCAAAGGTGAGGCCAGCAGGATTAACAGACGATGGCTGTTTTGCTTCGTGAAAAGTTCTCCATTTTGAAGCAACAAGGACACTCTTGAAAATCCAGAAGACCCCCCATTGCCCATATGAGAAGAAGCGAATGCAGAAAAACATAAGAAGATTTGTCAGTTAAGGGACATTAAAATAATTTGAATTAAAGATGTTGCTTATTGGTTTTTCTAAAATTCAAGATTTTTGGAATAGTAAAAGACAAGCTCAGTTGGGTCGTAAATTAATGGAACAAAATCAACAAGCTGGCAAAGCTTATTCTTAGGAAATCCGAGCTAAGACACAGACACCGCTCCACAGCTTGAAGTGTTGCAGGTTAAAAGGACATGGAAAATTGAAATAATGATCAAAGTGGGCCAAATGTCTTTTATTCTCCATTAGAGAGTAGAGACAAACATCGCATCTGACACCATTAAAGTGCTTTGACTTTCAGAGCAGTTTGTGTTTAAAAGTAAAGGGAATGAGACGAAAATTTTCCTCTTACTGAGTCGATTTCGTGATTTTATTGTTCTAACGGGGTAAGTAGACATATTTTTTTTACCCCTAGATACTGACGGGTATGCTGCTCTTGTAAATCTTCACCTTTTGAGTTTTGGAAAAACTTTAGCTTACTATAAGTCAAAACCTCTTACTGTCAATCAAAACATTCTATTTCTCCTCACAGGTGGTTAGCACTAGACGTGGTCATTGTCATATCTGCATAAGTGGTTTCCAGCACGTGGTCATGTATCACTCAAGCAAGTGGTATAGCAGGCAGCACGTGGTCTTCATTTGTCAGCAGCACTTCTTGTCACCCACAGCAAAGTGGTATAGCAGGCAGCACGTGGTCATTGTCATCACTCACAGCGAAAAGTGGTCATTTATTAAGCAGGCAGGCAGCACGTGGTCATTGTCATCACTCACAGCAAAAGTGGTATAGGCAGGCAGCACGTGGTCATTGTCATCACTCACAGCGAAAGTGGTATAGCAGGCAGCACGTGGTCATTGTCATCACTCACAGCGAAAGTGGTATAGCAGGCAGCACGTGGTCATTGTCATCACTCACAGCGAAAGTGGTATAGCAGGCAGCACGTGGTCATTGTCATCACTCACAGCAAAAGTGGTATAGCAGGCAGCACGTGGTCATTGTCATCACTCACAGCAAGTGGTATAGCAGGCAGCACGTGGTCATTGTCATCACTCACAGCGAAAGTGGTATAGCAGGCAGCACGTGGTCATCGTCATCACTCACACGAAGGTGGTATAGCAGGCAGCACGTGATCATTGTCATCACTCACAGCAAAGGTGGTATAGCGAGCAGCACGTGGTCATCGTCATCACTCACAGCAAGGTGGTATAGCAGGCAGCACGTGGTCATTGTCATCACTCACAGCGAAGTGGTATAGCAGCAGCACGTGGTCATGTCATCACTCACAGCGAAAGTGGTATAGCAGGCAGCACGTGGTCATTGTCATCACTCACAGCGAAGTGGTATAGCGAGCAGCACGTGGTCATCGTCATCACTCACAGCAAGGTGGTATAGCGGCAGCACGTGATCATTGTCATCACTCACAGCAAGGTGGTATAGCGAGCAGCACGTGTCATCGTCATCACTCACAGCAAGGTGGTATAGCGAGCAGCACGTGTCATGTCATCACTCACAGCAGCAAGGTGGTATAGCGAGCAGCACGTGGTCATTGTCATCACTCACAGCAAGGTGGTATAGCGAGCAGCACGTGGTCATCGTCATCACTCACAGCAAGGTGGTATAGCGAGCAGCACGTGGTCATCGTCATCACTCACAGCAAGGTGGTATAGCGAGCAGCACGTGGTCATTGTCATCACTCACAGCAAGGTGGTATAGCGAGCAGCACGTGGTCATCGTCATCACTCACAGCAAGGTGGTATAGCGGCCAGTGCCGAGGGCAAGGTGGCAGATCTCTCTTGAAGGACGTTGGTGGGAGGGGTCAATGTCGGGATACGGCTCCCAGAGATGTGGGGCGGTCGGCCATGGAGCGCTGCCTGACTGCAATAACCGTGGCCTGGCAAAGCATGCTTTAGGGTGGGCACCCCTCTCGGGTCTGGCCTGAAAGATGCCCTCTTGGCAGTAGTCAGTGAGGACCATGGACGGAAATCTTGCAACGTCCATCCTGCTCCGTCTTTGAAGCGGCCTCACACGACACAGAAGCATCGCCATCCAAGCATGAAGACGGCCACCTGGTAGCTCTGATTGCCGGACTACTTGGGGGCCAGTGGCAAAGACTACCGGCGCCTAGTTGGTGAACCAACCCCACAGAGCGGACACCAGTTCACACGGAACCAGAACACTAGTTCAGCAGGAAGAAAGAGGATCCGGACACCAGTCTGAAATTAAAACTAGAACCAGACGGGACAGTCCCTGTGCGGAGCCAAGCCCAAGACCCCCGCCAACGACCTCGCATCCCGACACCAACACTGCAGACTTCAGTCTGGAACATCTTGTCATTAAGGGCCTTGAGCCATTAGGACGTTAATCTCACCTTCAGCTTCACTCAGCAGGTAACTTTTTCACAAAGCGAAACGGCTGTCTGGTCTGACTGACTCCCTCTTTGGGAGGGACAATAAAACTAACGAAAGCACTCACTGGTGGAAGATTTCGTCTCATACCTTCTCCTTTAAACACAAATCTCTTGTACAGGGTGAGAGTGGGGAGCTGTTTGGTGTAAAAACAAGTCGTTTTTAGCTTGCCCGTTTTCACCTCAGTAAAACATTTATGTTTGTATTTACTCCTCTCTCTCTCTCTCTCTCTCTCTCTCTCTCTCTCTCTCTCTCTCTCTCTCTCTCTCTCTCTCTCTCTTCCCCTCAAAATTTCAAGGCCTTTCCAACCAACTCATCTTCACTCTCTTCTTTTTTTTAACCGGACTGAACGGATTATTCTTTTCTAGACTTGTATGGGGTTTTTTCTGCTTTTATTTCTCACGTAACCGATGGTGGTGAGAGACCTTGGAGACGTCAACTGTCTGACAACCAGACATGAAAACAAGGGGCTGAAATGCTGACAGATGTCAGTAGGACTGTTGAAGACTCCTTCCTCCTCCGGTGCTCACCAGCCCCTTTCATACCCCGCCCTCCCTCTCTGCCCCCTTCCAGGCCCCAACGACCTCCTCCCTGTCCATCACCCCCTTCACTCTCCTCTCTTCCCAACCGATCTCGTTCTGCCCCAAACACCCGTCAGTCAGCTGATGTTTCTAGATAGGTTGTTTCTTTTGTTTTTTTAAAGTCTCACTCTCACATCTCCATCGCACCCATCCCCATCACCTTTACACCACCACCCTCCTTTCCGACCAATCTAGCTCTTTCTGTCCTCCCTGTCTGTCCTTTACAATACCACCCTCCTTTCCGAACAATCTAGCTCTTTCTGTCCTCCCTATCTGTAATTTTGGTCTCATTCTCTCTTCGTCTTCATCTTGTTAACACAGTTCTGTGAAGTCTCTGTCATTGGAGTTGAATTTCTTTTGAATTGCTGATGACAACTCGGCGTAAACGTCAAAAATCTTCCTGATAATTCATTTGCTCTTTAAGCTAATAGTCATAAAGTTCATGGAGTTGTAACTGATAGTAATTTGTCATGGTCGGATCAAATTACAATGATATGTAAAATTGTTTCTAAAAAAAAAAACTCTCCAAAGTAAAAAAAAAAAAAAAGGCTTGAATCTGCACAGTGGAAGAATGTGTTTCTGTGCTTACATCGAACCATACATGAATTCTGCTTCAACTGTTTGGGATTCAGCAATATTTTGAAACCTTTAGCAAGTCGACATAGACGAGCCTTGAATTTTTTCTTCTTTTTTTTTTTTAAAGTCGTCGACTCTGTAAGCTTACGATTATATGGTATTGAATATTTTGCCTTTAAATTTTTCTGGATTACAGCTTGGCCGATCTGATGTGATAAGAAATTTGAAGAATCACTTAAGTAAACAAGAGCAAAGCCACTGTACCATAGATCATCTTTCAGATCTGAACATCAAGAGAGGAAGTGGCCGCACATCCAGACTTAAGGGAAGAGCAAGAAACATCACCAACCAAACAAACTTAGGAATAATCTCAAGGCCAACACTGCGAAGACGCCTATAGATTGAGGCAAACTCATACTGGGCCTTTCCAATATCAGACACAAAAGATGAAACACATGTCAACTGAGATAAGACTTTGAATCTCTCAAGGTTCCCAGCGCATACTGTAGACGTGTGTCCCCTGGTGTGTGTTCATCAGTGGGGTGATGCCAGCATGTTAATTAGAGAGTATACGGACGTGAATGTGCAAGCCTTGGTGTCTGAGTGTGTGAGTGTGAGTGTGAGAGAGTGAGTGAGTGAGTGAGAGTGCGTGTGTTTCTGTGTGTGTGTGTGTGTGTGTGTGTGTGTGTGTGTGTGTGTGTGTGTGTGTGTGTGTGTGGTGAGGGTGGGAGAGTTGTTGTTCTTACTGTTATGTGTGCGTGTGTGTGTGTGCGCGCGCGCGCGCGTGTGTGTATGTGTGTGTGTGTGTGCGTGTGCGCGCGCGCGTGCGCGTGAACGTATATGTTGTATTTGGGGTTCTTGTTCTTGTTCTTGATCCTAAGTCATCTTCTGAGCATTCGCGCATGCAGTCACTACACACACAACACACACACACACACACACACACACACACACACACACGCACACGCACACATATGCGCACACATATGCGCACACGCGCTCGCCACACACACACACACACACATACGCGCACACACACGCGCACACACACAGAGACACACATACACACACAAACGTGCGCGCGTACATTCGCTCGCACCTGCACACACATATGCACATGCCTGGGAGCACATATACGCATACACATGAATGCACACGTGCATACACACACGCACATGCGCACACACCCACATACAAAGACACACACATATACACACATATATGTACACATACATTTGCAGATACGTGTGTATGCTCACACAAATTCACAAATCACACACATGCACACGCACTTCTGCACACGCAGACACACGCGCACATACACGCAGGCACACACACACACACACACACACACACACACACACACACACACACACACACACACACACACACACACACGTGCGCGCACACGTACACACACAAGCTCGCACACACGCATGTACACACACACACACACACACACACACACACACACACACACACACACACACACACACACATACACACGCACACACACATACATGCGCACATGCACACACATGGGCCCGTGCCGACATATCCATACACACATACATGTGCACATTCACTACACACATACATTAAAAAAAAAAAAAAATTCAACCAATGTTAGGTAGGCATTCAAGATATGACCAGCCCATTGGGCTAATGCGTAGGTCAGACATCTGCTAAGTCGTAGCCACGAGACCCTCTTCTTCAATTCTCTTCATCTTAGTTGTTAATTCATTAATCCATCAGCTTAAAATCATGTGCAGTTTCACCGTCCGTTCGTATTTTACTCATTCGTACCTTTTAAAGAGTGAAGAAGCTCCGTGGTGCATTCCATGTCATGCGCCACTCACAATGAAACATATTATTGGGACTTGCATGATGTGAGACACAAACATTTTACAGCAGATTCCATAAAAATCTTGTTCAGAGATGTTCCGCCTGATGCTATCTTTGAATTCTTGAAAGAGATTAACATTTTTCATTGAATCTGAGATTTTACAGTGGAAAGTTTTTTTTAACAAAATTTCGGGTAGGTTTTTAGAAGATGTATTTTAAAGAGTTGTGTGAATGAATGACTTGTGAGTTGATTTTAACGTGGTGACAGCCCTGATATGGCCCCTTGCGGTCGGCGTGGCTATAAGCAACATTACCTTATGTGCAGTGTGGTCTCAAAACTCAGCGGATGTGGTGTAGCGTATATGGACTCGTTCGCACGCAGTGACGTCTCCTTGATGAAACTGAAACTGCAATTAAAATGAAATCAGAATATAATACTAAGTTTTAAAGTTCAAAATCTTATCGGGAAGAGCCCCACATTCCCTTACTAAAATGTTTTCAACAAAGACGGATAACGATTCGTCTAGGATAGTACCACCGCGTTCTAGAATTGATCTTTTTAAAACTAGTCTAACTTACTCATGGAGTTGTTCGTGGAATGCCATTATGAATCAAATCGACGTTGATATCAGTCTCAACATGTTCAAAGAAAGATACCACTCGTTATTGTTAATTAAGCGAATTAGAAAACACAATTCCATGACTCGGTTTTGTTATCCCGTGGTGATCGCCTTCTTTTCTCTTGTTGTTTTGATGTGTGTGTGTGTGTTGTGTGTGTGTGTGTTGTGTGTGTGTGTGTGTGTGTGTGTGTGTGTGTGTGTGTGTGTGTGTGTGTGTGTGTGTGGTGTGTGTGTGTGTGTGTGTGGAGGGGGGGGGGAGGGTGATGTGTATGGCTTTGTTGATGCTGCTGCAATGGGCATTTCTGTTTTTTCAGCTCTTTCTTCTTTATCGTATGATTTGATTTAGATACGACCCTTCTTTCACTGTGTGTTGTTGTTAGTGATGTGGCAAGTTTTGATATGCTTCTCTTCTCCTCTCTCTCTCTCTCTCTCTCTCTCTCTCTCTCTCTCTCTCTCTCTCTCTCTCTCTCTCTCTCTCTCTCTCTCTCCTCCTCTCTCTCCACCCTCCTCCCTCCCTCCCTTCCTGCTTTTTGTCTGTC
>CM065723.1:81072898-81087898 GCA_033310375.1 Conus canariensis
AATTCTTGGCACCGGGTACCGTTTGTCTCATTATTTTACCCGACAACATGGACTTAGACAGGATTTCAGGGCAGGATTACTGCCTGTTTCAGACAAAATCACATCGTCCAGTAACTGTGAGAAGAGTGTCTGCCAAGTTTTTTGTATTATGCTTGTTGCGTGCAATGCATGCGCGGAAGCCAGCAAAACGTTTATTCTCCCATATCTGGATGTCATTCTCCAGACCGTTCCGTCATCAGCATCCATCCTTCATTTAAAACAAACTGGCAGATGCCGCCAACGACTGGTTTTATCTTCACTGAGTGGTTGATGGAGATTTGCCCAGATGATTTACATCCTTGCTCGGAATGGGCCAATGACATTTTCAGCTGGTAAATCCTTGCCAGTGCCTGTCTATTCAGCGTCTGTATTTTTCATTCCTGTTTGTTGTCTGGGAAAAAAAAAAACTGGCCCTGCTTGGTTTTTATCCTGGTCTGTTTGCAGTGCTCCTTCCTGTCTGGTAGTGAGTTCTGGAATCCTGTTTTGCTGCCTACCGTTTGAACGATGCGCATGAGCCGTCATTTTGGGAATGAAAAAATAAAACAAGTCATGTTTTGCAATTGTAAGAACAACTGTAGGCTTATACATTTGGAAGATGAGCAACGCATTCGAGATGGAATCAGCATTTCTTCTATGATTAGAAATAGTGTCAGGTATGGTGAACACGTGTTTTCGCTTACAATACAAATCTCAACAAAACGGGAATTCTTCTTCCGCCCCCCCCCCCCCCCCTCCTCCCCACGGCCCCTCTCTCGCTGACTAAGTCTTTACGCTTTGGATTAAAACAAAGATATTCATTTGATCGGATACTGATTAATCGAAATCACTCTGCAGACACCCAACTCCCCGTCCTATACCCCCCCCCCCCCTCCCGTAATATACCAGATGTTTTGCACATTTTCCGTGTCTTCCTTTGGATCCATCTGAAAGTCAAATATGACCTTGGCTGCTTGCTGGCTTCGTGTATAAACAATGGGACTGAGTGTATAGAAGTATCCATGCTTGACATACATTGTATATCACGAACATACCTGACTCAAGATGCTGTATAAAACCATGTCATATTCATACTTAAGAACGACATTTTCTGACTGGAACTTGACCTTATATCAAAGAACCCCGAAACGTGGATACATGTACCTAGCTCCATTTCCACTCCAAAGATTGCATACCTTCCTGATGGCAGTCAAAACAGTTTGCTGTGGGTGATCGTCCCTACCGGAATGCAGCGGCCAAAGGCTGCAACCAACCACTAAACACAGACATGTAATGAATTATTCATTACCCAGACAAATATCAGTTAACACTATAAAGAGAGAGAGAGAGAGAGAGAGAGAGGAGAGAGAGAGAGAGAGAGAGAGAAAGAGATAGAGAGAAAGAGATAGAGAGAAAGAGAAAGAGAGAAAGAGAGAGAGAGAGAAAAGAGGAGAGAAAGAGAGAGAGAGAGAGATGGGGTGAAGGAGAGAGACAGACAGTATATGGGGAGCGGGGGGTGGGGGAGGGGGAGGGGGGTGTCAGTGTGACGGGCGGAATTAGCAACACGGCCAGGGAGGGAATAGTGGTAAGGAGATCATAGGAGACTAAGGAGGAAAACAATCGGTCTAGTGGGAGGGGCGGCGACGAGAGGAAGTGTGTGTGTGTGTGTGTGTGTGTGTGTGTGTGTGTGTGTGTGGTGCGTGCGTGCGTGCGTGCGTGCGTGCGTGCGTGCGTGTGCGTGTGTGTGTGTGTGTGTGTGTGTGTGTGTGTGTGTGTGTGTGTGCGTGCGTGCGTGCTCGCGCGCGCGCAAGGAAAGGGGCGGGTGAAGGTGAGAGGGGGACATGGGAGTAACACCCGCCGTGGACTGTGTAACGACGTTGTAGGTACAGACTGTGCTGTCTTAATTTGCATAATGTATGTAGAGCAATGTCAGGAAGGTTCCCAGGTACCACAGGCAGTGGTTAGGTATTGTCCTTGTCACGTTTATGATGACGTAGAGAGCAACCTCTGTGCCTCCTGGTACCACAGGCAGTGGTTAGGTATCGTCCTTGTTACGTTTATGATGACGTAGAGAGCAGCCTATCTGTGCCTCCTGGTACCACAGGCAGTCGTCAGGTATCGTCCTTGTCACGTTCATGATGACGTAGAGAGCAGCCTCTGTGCCTCCTGGTACCACAGGCAGTGGTTAGGTATCGTCCTTGTCACGTTTATGATGACGTAGTGAACAGCATATTCAGGAACCCCGGGCCTGTAGAACAAAAACTGCTCCCATCTTAAAGTCCACATCTCACAAAGAGAGTTCGAACATTCTCAGCTGAAGACTTCAACACTGTCTACCCATAAATCTCAACCAAATGAACGAAACACTTTATATGAAATAATCCATCAAGAAATTCGGTGAGTTCTTTTCCCCCGCACAAACCAAGTTGCTTGCGCGAAACACACTGTCCTCGCTACAAACATTTTCGAGTGAAAAACTCACCGGTTACACAAAAAATTCTATTTCCTGTCGTATCCATGTCCATTGGATAGATTTCCGACTGACCGAAGGTTTTCAGCCAATCAAAGACGAATAACGCCACTCTTTACGTTCCAGACAAGTTCATTCATTACAGGCTCCTGTGCTCAAAAATTTCCTCCCATAGCGGATCAGTTAAACACCTCCGACACTTTGCATCGCTCCTTCCTGGCCAACTAGTAGCGGGGGGTTAGGTCACTTTCATAAAGTGGAACAGACAAGCTATACCCATGAGCGAGTTGTCCATGTGTCTATCTATATGCATGTCCGTGGTAAAACTTAAACGCCAATACTTTTTTAGAAAGCGAGTGTGGTAAAGAAACCGTAAGAATTTTCCGGAAGTAGTTTTTGTGACCTTGTTACAACTAAAAGTTGAAGGTCACGACATGACCTTGTTAGAGAGGTCTCGAAAGAAACAGTGTCGTTTTCTTCCTCGTCTTCTTCTTCTTCTTCTTCTTCTTAATTCTCCAGTGTCTCCTCTTCCGCCTATAACTGTTCATCATCATCATCATCATCATCATCATCATCATCATCATCATCATCATCATCATCATCATCATCTTGTTGTTGTTGTTGTTGTTTTTCTTCTTCTTCTTCTTCTTCTTCTTCTTCTTCTTCTTCTTCTTCTTCTTCTTCTTCTTCTCTGCTGCCGCCGCCGCCGCCGCCGCCGTCGTCGTAGTTGTCGTCGTCATTGTCACCATCTCCCTTTTTTTTTTTTTTTTTGCTTTTCTAGATTTGATTTTCTGCTTCACCCTTTCCTCCATTTAAAAGGAGAGAGGCATGGTGGTGCTGTCTTTATCTTTCTAACAGTAGACATCTTTCCACTCTGACCCTGCGCAGTGTAGCCTTTGTTCTCTTGTTCTCTGTGATGTCTCCGGAGGGCGATACATCAAGTCACCATGAGCAGTACGTACTTAGTGTACCCCAGGTAAAAGAATCCATGACAATGACAAAAGTTGTACGAGGCAAAAAAATATGGGTTTACGAATGAATCCTGCCCTCCGCTTTTTCCGTTTCCTTTCACTTCTTTGGTTTCTCCTTGCTTCCGTTTTTTCCATTGCATTTCCCTTTACCTTCTACTTTCTTTTCTTTACTTCTACCTTCTTCTGGTACATTTTCAAGTCACCCAAAACACTACAACACAAAACGATCTGCTACTATTTATCGTATTCACACTATATTACATCACAATGCACCAAAGCGCAATGTAACGTTTCAGTTTCATCAAGGAGGTGTCATCACGTGCGGTCTACCCCATATGCGCTACACAACACGCACTGAGTTTGGAGACCACACTGCGCATGATCTAAAACTGATGGGTAAATAATGAATTAATGACAAAGATGAGAGAATTTAAACAGAGGGTCTCAAGGCTACGACTTAGCAGCGGTCTGACCTACACTTCAGCCCAACGCGCCGGTCAGACCTTTGGCATCTGCCCTTCATTGGTGTGCTGTTGTTAGCATTGTATGTGCGTTTTTGGTGAGTGGACTCGTTTGTGTATATGTGTGCATGTGGTTTGTTGGTGGTGGACATCGGTGATGTGTGTGGGTGTGTGTGGTGTTGTGTGTGTGTGTGACTCGGGATGTGGTGTGTGTGTGTGTGTGTGTGTGTGTGTGTGTGGTGTGTGTGTGTGTGTGGTTGTGGTGTGTGTGTGGTGGGGTGTGTGTGTGTTAGGCGCGCATGCAGAAGCGTAATCGCGCGTATTGTGTGCGCGTGTAATCATAATCTAACCTATAATACAAGGCATAATGATACCTTATTGTGAACAGTATACTCTACAATACCCGACAAGCAAGGTCAAGGGAAATATGAGGGCTACATTATGAATAGTATGCACATTACAGCACAGAACACTACATTACATACATCACACTACACCACATTACACTGCACAACACTACACTACACTACACTACACTACACTACACTACCTACACTACGCTACACTACGCTACACTACACTACACTACACTACACCACATACAATACAATTATGAATGGTATGCACATATGTACATTATAGCATAGAACACTACACTACACTACACTACACTACACTACACTACACTACTACATACACTACACTACACTACACTACAATTACAATACAATACAATACAATACGATACGATACGAATACGATACGATACGATACATACGATACATACAATACGATACAATAAATACAAAAACAATACAATACAATCATCCGTTGAAATGCAATCAAGTGTGACGTCAAATCTAGCAGAGTGTTATTGGGAGTCCAGTCCAGTTAATATGATATAATTCAGAATAAAAGTTTTTCAGACTGAAAGAGGTGTATCAGAGAAGGAGACCAACTAGAGAAACAAATATTAACATTAATCTTATATCAAAAGATAAAATCTTTACCAAAGGTCATGACCCAAACTCGTTAAATCATGACCTACAGAATTCTGATCTCTACTCAGAGAGAGAGAGAGAGAGAGAGGGAGAGAGAGAGAGAGAGAGGAGAGAGACAGACAGACAGACAGACAGACAGACAGACAGAGAGAGAGAGAGAGAGAGAGAGACAGAGACAGACAGACAGACAGAGAGACAGAGAAACAGAGAGAGTTATTGGTTGGGGTTGGTGGAGGGGTTGGAAAGAAAAATAGACAAAGGAAAAAGCTGAGATTTTGTTTTTCAGTTTGAAAGGGAGTCCACTTTATTGCCATTTGTTAACTCAAGATACAACAGGACCAGTTGTTGTTTGTTTTTTCCCAATAAATCGAATGTAACACAACAGAAGGACGCTGTACGGATTAAAACTTTTTCACAAAATCAGACAATCAAAAGACATAAAGCTAGGGTGTTTTCCAATTAAAATTATTGACAAAATACTGGCTGCCTATATTATTTTACAGACCTTAAGGATTGAGGAGTAAGGAAAACTCTTTTTGTGGGAGAAAAAAAAAGAAAATATTCAACATATATTGGCACTGCCTTCACGTAAGACAGCTCCTGGCAAAAAGTTTCAAAATGTGTAAACAAAAAATATGAAATTTTGAATCCTATTTGGTTGTGATTGTAAGTTTAGATTTGATAGAACGTTTGATATAATGCTACTACTCCCCGAATTTCACATTTACAAATAAAATATGAAAGGAAAATATTATCAGTTCACATCTTTGTTGTGTTTTCGAAACCAAACATAAAATAGAGAAAGAACGTCCCATCGACATGCTGTAGCAAATCTGACCTTCACTAACTGTAGCTGTTCATGGCATGGACAGGGGATGATAACGGCCAGTCCTTTCTTGTCTTTTGTCTTTTGCTTTTTCTTTCTCAAACTCTTGGATCTGTTTGGTTTTTTTTTTTTTTAATTCTATTTATGTATTTTGTGTTATCATTTTGTTCATGAATGTTTGTGATCTGGTGTATAAACAAACGTGGTTAATTAACAATGAATTCATATCCTCTCATGTTATTGTCCTTAATGTAGTGTGTACGTGTTTTTGTACTGGTCAATTTCTGAAATGTATTGGTTTAATTTTGGGGTGCAGAAAGAAAGAAACTAACACACAAAAAGGAAAGAGGGAAAGAAAGAAAGACAACTAAAAGAAAAACTTTAAAAAAAAAAAAAAAAAAAAAAAAACTAACACTCTTAAAACATCTAAAATGTTGGGGACGAGGTGTGTGTGTGTTGGGGGGGGGGGGGGTGAGTGATGAATTGGACATGGAGGGAGGAAGTGGGCGGGGGGGGGGGGGAGCCACGGAAGGGGATGAGTGGGGATGTTCATCAAGATCATAAAGTTTTAAAGAGGCAGTAAAGAAAGTGGCAGACGGAAAGAATTAAAATGCTTGTAGATAGTCAACGTGAAAGCTACATTTTGGGCTGGAATCTGGAGACTAAGCCAAGCAGAAGCCACACACACCCTTTCAGACTGAACCAGCGTCATGTTCACATGCCACCCACAAGTCACAGCCAACGACTAGCGGGCCATTAAAAAGCCATTAGGGTAGACCCAGACGACGTTTATTTCTCCACGTGTCTTGTTCCGTGCAGCATTTCCTCACCCTTTGATGAGGTCACTGACTTGATGAGTCCAGCGGCAACGCCTTGTCATTATCATCTCCATCATCGTCTTCTTCTTCTTCTCGTCTTTGCTTTTAAAGGACGGAGGTCGGATGAGCCTAGCCTTTTTCATTCTTTCATTCTGTTCATACTTCTCATCATTATCATCATCATCGTCATCATCGTCATCGTCGTCGTCGTCATCATCATCATCATCATCATCATCATCATCATCAAACGTCGTCGTCGTCGTCGTCGTCGTCAGTCGTCGTCGTCATTATCATCTTCATCATTATCATCATCATCATCATCATCATCATCATCATCATCATCATCATCATCATCATCATCATAATCATTGTATCAGCAGCAGCAGCAGCATTATCATCTTCATCATCATCGTCGTCATCATAATCATCATCATCGTCACCAACGTCATCATCATCATCTTAATTTTACTATTCATCATCATCATTATCATCATCATCTTCTTCTTCTTCTTCTTCTTCTTCTTCTTCTTCTTCTTCTTCTTCTTCTTCTTCTTCTCTCTCTCCTTTCTTAGTTTCTTTGTTCTTTTGTTCGTTCGTTCCTTCCTTCCTCTCTTTCCACTTAAAGCGTTGTGGATGTTATAACTCTCTGGCATCTTTAAATTATTCGGCCTGAATATTCGAAAACAAGACAGGCGGCTGAGACAAAGTTGTAGAACTGTCATCTTGACATCATTCAACTAAAAAGTCAAGAACAAGAGAGACCTCTGTGACGGAGATAGACAATAGTCGTCCTGCATACACATGTATCCACTGTATTTTCAGTTTAACCTAAGGGTTGACACAGACGGATCAACGTGGTTCTGGCTTTCCAGCTGAATGTCCTCTATGCGTTACGAAGTTTTGTCCCCACTGGAGGGAGAGCGGGGAGGGGGGGGGGGTGGTGGTAAGTGGATAGTCTTGGCTTCTAACGGGATGTCCACCACTTGTGATGTCCTCTTCATGTCCATGTTCTTCCAGTGGTCAGTCAGAGACAGAACCTTCCAACTTTATGCCAGCCGGTTTTTTATGTAGAGGCTGGGGAAGTGTTCACGTTATTGAATAACCGGGGGAAGATTTTTTTCATTTAAAACTTAGGTTAATCAGAACGGGACCATCTCCACCCGAACATAATGAAGGCCACCCGGTAGCCCTGAGGACAGGTCTTTTGAGGGAGAGGCTTGAGTACCGACAGCCAACAGCCTGCTGACCAGCACCACAGGGTGGACAACCCTTCACACTGACCAGAACCATTTCTCGACACTAGTCAGCAGAGTGACAGAGAGGGCCAGCTCCACCAGACTCTTCTCGACACTAGGTCAGCAGGGTGACAGTAGAGGCCAGACTCCAGCCAGAACCATCTTCTCGACACTAGGTCAGCAGGGTGACAGAGAGGATCCAGACTCCAGCCAGAACCATCTTCTCGACACTAGGTCAGCAGGGTGACAGTAGAGGATCCAGACTCCAGCCAGAACCATCTTCTCGACATAGGTCAGCAGGGTGACAGAAGAGGATCCAGACTCCAGCCTGGGACGACAGGCAACCAGAACAAGAGAGGACAGTCCACGTCTGGAACCAAGCCCACGACTCCTGCCAACGACCAGACATCCTGCCACCAAGACTACAGACTTCGTTCTGGGACACCATGTCATTAAGGGCCTCAGGCTGTTAGTACGTTAAACTCACCCCTTCAGCTTCATGTACTTCATTCTACATTGTTTGTTTGTTTTTTAATGTGATTTTGTTTTTCAGAATTACGTATGTTTCTCACACGAATATATTGTGTGTGTGTGTGTGTGGGGGGGGGGGGGGGAGCAATGGTGTTATAGGCAAGAGCGTGTTTCTCGCTTCGCGCGTGTGTGTGGGTAGCAGGGAGAAAGTGGACAGGGGCATTGTCATCACTAACAGTGCATTATTATGCTCACTGTTATTGTTACTATGACTGTTGTTATGAACGTCCTATTACTGTTGTTGTGTACGTACTGAAACATAATAAAAGATCCAGGCTGGTGTGTGCTGCCATCTTCTCTCCTCTCTCTCTCTCTCTCTCTCTCTCTCTCCTCTCTCTCTCTCTCTCTCTCTCCTCTCTCTCTCTCTCCTCTCTCTCTCTTCGTGTTGGTATTGATAATAATTGGTCATGGTCCAGTCATGTGACAGTGAATTGCACATCTTTTTCTGAAAACATTTATTCGTTGTCGAGATTAATCACTCCTTGATTTGATCTCTCTCGAAATGTTTTCCTGTAATGTCACTGAGTTGTTGATAAATGACGCCTTTGAGTGTGTGGGACTCAGTTATTGATAATACTTCAAACCTCTGCAGGATCTTCAGAGAAGTGCTCTAAAACCACTATACAATAAATCCTCAAACTAATGACTTCTGACTCTTACAGCATTGAACATCATTGCCATTCCCATTAAAACTTTATTACAAACAGGTACTTTCATGTTTAAATTCTATCAAATCGTATTGCACCATCACTTACCCGGTAAATTTGTCGCCAATGATAAGCGCCATGTGCATAACGTCATCCCCCTTCGCCAGAATTGGTCTCTTCAAAGGTGGTCTCGTATTTTGTGATGGATTCTTATAAGATACAAGCTTAGCAACTTTTCATGTCGAAACTGAACAGAATGTCTTCCAGCGTAATTTCACACACGCACACACACACACACACACACACACACACACACACACACACACACACACACACACACACCACGCACGCACGCACGCACGCACGCACCACACACCACACACACACACACACACACACACACACACACACACACACACACACACACACACACCTTTTCCTGATACTCCTTTCTTTTCGTTTGATTGTTTTTTTGTGTTGTATTGACATTTATTGTTTTTTGTGTTGTATTGACATTTATTGTGTCTACTAACCTGACTTTCACACATGATTTTGTGAGCATACTTAATTTTAATAAAATTCTCTTATACCCTAAGAACCCTAATAATGTACAGATTCTATTATTGTACACATCAAACCAGCATGTTTGGGAAAAATGATGATAATATTGACATACTTTAAGGTTACATTCCTGAACATGAGACTTTAGATGGCATAATAGCTTTGAAAAAAAAAAAGGTGAAACATTTGGGCCAGATGGAATAATTGTGAAATTGTTAATTAAAGAACACGCAGAGAATAATCATAGTAATACTTTTTGCAAATCATTTCAACATGCTTTTTTTTTTCTTTTGGCTCATATCCAAAAGCAAGGAGGGAATCCGTCATCAAACCATCACACAAAGGCCATACATCAATTCCTGATGGCTACAGCGGTACATCTTTGCGAAACATCGGTAACAGAATTTATATTTATATCTTACTTACATAGAACACCTTGTCTGTGCGTAGAAAAAAGTAAGAACTTGAGACACGAAGCTCAGGCAGGATTTCAGAAAGGATACTTGATTTAGATTTGACGGCATCAATTCAGAAGCATTTAGCTCGATATCTCTCCATTGAAACCTCAATGTTTATAACACTCTCGGAATCTTACGACGAGTTTTTTTTTTAATATAAAATTCAGATTTGTCTGTTCTGTAGTACCAATGTTTTGTCTCGTTTCTTAGCCTTCCTTTTCTGTTTTTCTATTTTGTTTGACGTTTCCTTTTCAGTTGTATGTTAAACCGGTCAGCTTTATAACCATGTATAGGCTCATCCTCCAGCTAGTATGGGTGAAGGCCAGATCATTTACATATTTGAATTCGTATTCGTTTCGGCATACGTGTTTTGTCTGTCTGTCTGTCTGTCTGTCTGTCTGTCTGTCTGCCTGTTTGTCTGTCTGTCTGTCTGTCTCTGTCGGTCTGTCTCTGCCTGTCTGTCTCTGTCACTGTCTCTGTCTTTTTCTGTCTCTCTCTGCCTCTCTCTGTCTCTGACTCTGTCCCTCTCTCTGTGTAAGTGTGTGTGTGTGTGTGTGTGTGTGTGTGTGTGTGTGTGTGTGTGTGTGTGTGTGTGTGTGTGTGTGTGTGTGTGTGTGTGTGTGTGTGTGTGTGTGTGTGTGTGTGTGTGTGTGAGCTGGAAGTTTTCTTTCTTTTTCTCTTCAGATTGTCTATTATCCGCAAGGAGGCCGAACTATGCGCCTCTCTCTCTCTCTCTCTCTCTCTCTCTCTTCTCTCTCTCTCTCTCTCTCTCTCTCTCTCCTCTCTCTCTCTCTCTCTCTTTTTAAGGGGCTATGGCCTATACGAATAAAAGACTTTGTCTTCTCTCTCTCTCTCTCTCTCTCTCTCTCTCTCTCTCTCTCTCTCTCTCTCTCTCTCTCTCTCTAGTTTATCTAGGTTTTGTTTACTTTGAATCAACTTTTTTTTCTGTATGACAGCCGCTCCCCACCCCCACCCCCACCCCCATCCCCCTCTACCACTGTTGTCCTCATTTCCACTCCCACCACCATCACCATCTCACCGGCTAATCTTCTTCAACAGGATATCCCCCCTGTACGTCAGTGATTCTCTAACCTTGCTCCTCCCCCCTCCACACCCACACACACACACACACACACACAACACCACACACACCACACCCTGCCTTCCACGTATCTCTCTTACCCTCTCCCTCCCTACCTCCCTCACTTCCACCCCCTCCCAATCTCTCTCCCCCCCCCTCTCTCTCTCTCTCTCTCTCTCTCTCTCTCTCTCTCTCTCTCTCTCGTTAAGCGTATGCTGTCTTGTTGGTGCACTGAAGGCTCAAAATTTATCCCCTTTCCCCTCAATAAAACATCTCTCTATTTTTTTTTTAACTCACCGCTTCAGGAAAAAAAAAAGCAGGAAATGTTGTACAAGCAAGAAAGACAAGAAGAAAAGCCAATGGAAAAGGAATTTGCATTGTACATAGGAGATCAGAGAAGAAGGAAAACGAGAGGGAGGAGTAATAGATGTAGGAGGGAAAGGGAAAAGGGACAAGTGGCCAAAGGAAAGTCAGGAATGTGGGGTAAAGTGGAAGACAGAGAGAGAGAGAGAGAGAGAGAGAGGAGGGGGGGGGGGGCGGGCGGAGAGGCAGAGAGAAGAGAGACAGAGAGTAAGGTAAGGTAATGTTGCTTATAGCCCAGCCGACCGCAAAGGGCCATATCAGGGCTGTCACCACGTTAAAATCAACGCACAAGTCATCAAAACAAAAACAAAAAACCACCATTCACGCGTTTCTGTGAAATACATCTTCTAAAAACGACCAGAAAGTCCGTTGTAAATCTTTCTTCCGTAAAATATTAGATCAGATGAAAAATGTTATCTCTTTTAGAAACTCAAAGATCACATCAGGTGGGATATCTCTAAACCAAGATTTCATGGAGTCTGCTGTAAAGTGTTTATGTCTCACATCGTGCAAGTCCCAACAATCTAAAAGAATATGTTTCACTGTGAGTGGTACATGACATGGAATGCACCATGGAGCTTCTTCACCTTTTAAAAGATAAGAATGGGTGTAAAACGAGTGGCCTGTATGCAAACGGCACAAGACTGTTTCGTCTTTACGGCCGCCTCGGGAACATGGTAAAAACTCTTTCAGGTTTGGACGGATCATAGATCGATTGTTGTCCGTCTGCGAGTTCCATTCCTCTTGCCAGAGGTATTTGACATACGCCTGTGTTTGGGGTTTGAGATCAGTGTGAGGAATAGACAACCAGCTCAACTTTTCCTTTGTTGCACTCTTGGCAAGTTGATCACCACCTCGTTGCCTCGAATACCCACATGGCTGGGAACCCAAAATCTATGTTGTATCCATCTGTTTTCAAAGAGGTGTACAGTTCGAAAACTTTCAGCAGCTGAGGGTGCTTGTGATTACGGTCGGCAATGGCCTCCAAAGCAGAAAGGGAGTCTGATAAAATAAGGAAATCTTTATGTTTTGATTTGCAGATCATTTGAAGAGTCAGGACCAAGACTGTCAGCTCAGCAGTGTAGATGGAGCTGTCTGTTGGAATGTGTTTGGTACATCTCTGAGGGGGATCTGCTGCACATAACACAGCAGAGGCAACTCCCTCCTTAGATTTGGAACCGTCTGTGAAAACTCTTTTGTAGGATGGAAACTTCGAACACAGTTCAGCAAAAAAGGACTTGTATGCCAAGGAACTTGCGGAATCTTTCCGGTACGAGGTCAAATCAAAGTGGATCTCTGAAGTGAAGAAAGTCCATGGTGGCTCATCAGCAAACTTGGAAAAATCACAAACTACTCCCAGGTCTATATCTGCTTTGTTCAGATGGGGAAGAAGACGAATCCCCAATGGTGGAATTGAACTGGGGTGGTCATCGAATTTCTTTTGGAACTTGGGGTCGAAAACACAGTCATATGCAGGGTTTTGAGGTTCAGAAGAGAGACTCAGACAGTAGTTCAAGGCAAGTTTCAGTTGACGATTTGAGAGGGATGGTTCTCCTGCCTCAGCATACAGGCTATAAACAGGGGTGGTGCAGAACGCACCCAGACACAATCGAAGTCCTTGATGGTGGATCTAGACTTTTCAGGTAGGAAGATCTGGCCGAACCATACACTACACGCCCATAGTCCAGTTTGGAGCGGATCAGAGCCCTGTAAAGATGGAGGAGAGTTTTCCTATCAGCGCCCCAGTCTGTGTGTGCCACAACTCGCAGAATGTTCAGTGCTTTCTGACATGCAGTTTTTAAGTGTTGGATATGACTTTTAAAGTTCAGTTTTTGATTAAAAAAAATAATAATAACACCCAGAAATTTGGCTTCTTTTACAGCTGGAATGGTAGACTTGTCCAGTCAAATCTCAGGATCAGCAAAAAAAAAAAAAAAAAAAAAAAAAAAAAAAAAAAAAACTGACGAAAGTGTGAAAATGGATTGACTGTGGTTTAGTATTTGAAAAAGTAAACCCGTTTTCCTCGGCCCACTGTTGAATCTTGTTCACACAGAGCTGAAGTCGACGCTGTACGCTGGCGTAAGAGGCTCCAACTGCGTGCATTGCGAAGTCGTCAACAAACAGAGAGGACTCGGAACCCTGGTTTACTGATTTGACAACGTCGTTGATTTTGATGCTGAAGAGAGCAGGAGAAAGAATGCTCCCTTGAGGTACACCCAACTCCTGCCCATGGATGTCAGACAGCGTGGTGCCAATACGCACCTGAACTGCCGATCAGCCAGAAAGTTTTGAATAAACAGAGGCAGATGACCACGAAAACCAAGTCTATGAGGATCCATAAGGAGAAAGAGAGAGACAGAGACAGAGGGAGACAGAAAGAGAGATGGAGAGAAGAGAGAGAGAGAGAGAGAGAGAGAGAGAGAAGAGAGAGAGGAAAGAGGGAGGAGAGAGAGAAAGATAATAGACAGGAGAGACAGGAGAGAGACAGAGACAGAGATTGAGGAAAGAGAAAGGAGAGAAAGACAGGAGAGTGAGAGAGGAGAGAGAGAGGGGGGGGGGGAAGAAGAGGGAGAGAGATAGAGGGGGAGAGAGAAGAGAGAGAGAGAGAGACAGGAGACAGAGATGAGAGAGATACGGATACGGATACGGATATTTTATTCACAAATAGGCCATTGCCCCTCGTGAAGGGGTGCATCTGGAAATCATTCGATATTTTACACGTTCAAAAACTGATTCAATGCTTTATATTAAGAAACAAGAACAGATCGTAACTTAAATGCTTTGTATAGCTAAATGGACAGATTTCTAGTTGTTCGTTCATTATTGGAAGCTAGAAGTAAACTTCATCTGAAAAGACTTGGAAATCTGTAGTATTTCAAATGTATATAACGTTCTCTTATTTCGTTTAGTAAAGGACAGCACAGAACAAAATGCACTTCATCTTCTTTCTCTTCTTTACACAATGGACAAATCAAATCAACAGGGGTATGTTGTTTGTATCGACATCTATGTACAGCAATATCTGAAATACCCATTCTGAATCTTGATGTAATAATCTTGATATGTCTATCTAGATTTAACGTTAAATGCATTTTATCTATTGCTATTGTGCAAAAAGTCTTATATACACTAAATCTGTCACTATTCTTGACATGAAAATCCCATTCTTGCCATCTGCAAAGAACAAGTCTTTCTTTAAAGTCAGCGATAAACTGTTCCACTCCCTCAACACCTTGGTTTAACCACACATAACCAAAACCAAACATGTATAACTTACAGCGAATATAGACACCCAGTTTGTCTTATCACGAGAGTCTAACTCAAATAATGTTCTATATGCTTTTCGCGGTAATCTTGACTCATCCATTCTTGTCAACTTTAACCAGTAGAGCATGCACCTAACGGCAGAATTTATGTAAACAGGGTATCTATTTGTCTCACCATACACAAGGTCATTCGGTGTTTGTAACTGAACTCCTAAAAACTTTTTCAGAGCAAAGAGATGTACTTTTTCACAAAAGTGTGCAGCATTACTTAGCCCCCACAATTCAGCACCATACCG
>CM065723.1:81092898-81097898 GCA_033310375.1 Conus canariensis
AACTCTATGTGTGTGTGTGGTGTGTGTGTGTGTGTGTGTGTGTGTGTGTGTGTGTGTGTGTGTGTGTGTGTCTGTGTGTTGTGTGTTGGTGTGTGTTGTTGTGTCTTGTGTGTCCTTTGTGTGACAGGAATGACACACCATACTTTTTGTGTTGTTTAAATCAAAGGCCAAGGGATTGTGTGGCATTATTCTGAGACATAGACTTACTTTATACCGCACTGGTTGCGCAGGTTTGACGTGTGTATCATTTAAAATGGAGAGAATTCAAAAATGGATCGCAGATATTGTCCGCATAGACAAATTATTCATATGTAAATTTTCTATAAAAAAAAAAAATAATAATAAAAAAAGAAGGGGGCCGAGAAGAGAGCTTTGTGTTACTCACAAGACAAAAGAATATAAAGGGAGGGAACACAGCCTTTCGCATTCTTCCTAGTCTCCCCTTTCCATTTCAGACCAGTTCTTCACCACACCAGACCGACAGACCCACCGACAGCCATGGCCCTGTACAGGAAGGCTGTCTGGCTGTTTCAGCTGACAGCCTGCTGTTGTTGGCTGACTTCCTTGTGTTGGGCCTTCTCCGATGTCATCCCTGACTATGACAACCCACGACAGTACCGCTACCCTGACGCCATGGGTGATTACGTCATTCCGTTTTCGCTGCGTTGTTCTTGCTTGTGGTGCTGGTCTTTTAGCTTATCATGGCTTCTAGAGGTGTTGTAGTTTCTGTTATCGTTGTTGTTACTTGGTGTTGCTCCCGTTATTCTTATGTCAGTAGTCATTGAAGTCGCCGTTGGTTCGTGTTCTCTCTAAGAGTTCTTGTAGGTGCTGTTGCCGTTGTTGATGTTGTTGTTGTTGTTGGTACTGTTTGTTACAGTTGTTCTTGTTCTTATTTCTCTGGTATCTGTAGTTCTTGTGGCCGCCGTTGCTGTTGCTGATGTTTTTGTTGTATTTCCAGTTAATGTGGTTGTTGCTGTTATTCTTGAAATCGTTGTTGCTAATGTTGTTGTGGCTGGTGTTGTGATTATTGTCACTGCTGCTGCCTTGATTGTTGTTGTTTTTATAGATGTCGATTTTGTCCTTGTTGCTGTTCTTTTGTTGATTCTACTGTTGGTATTGCTGTTGTTGTTGCTGTTGTTCTGTTGCTGTTGTTGTTCTTGTTTCTGTTGTTTTGACGCTTCTGTTGCTGTTCTTTTGTTGATTCTACTGTTGGTATTGCTGTTGTTGCTTGCTGTTGTGTTCTTGTTGCTGTTGTTTTTCTTGTTGCTGTTGTTTTTGACGCTTCTACTGTTCCTGTTGCTGTTGCTGCTGTTATTGTTCCTGTTGATGCAGCATTTTTATTGCTGCTACTGTTGTTGCTGCTGCTGCTGTTGTTTTTGCACTCCTTGTTATGGTTGTTGTTGTTACTGTTGTAGTTCCTGTTGTAAAGTTGTTATTCTTATTGTTGTTCCTGCTGTTGCTTTTGTTGCTGGTACTGCTGATGTTGTTGTTATTACATGTCTTGTTGTTGTTGCTCCTGTTGGTTTTTGTATGCTTTGTTTTCATTCCAGCAAAACCTTTCTTTCAAATGCCATACGAAGGCATGTCCATAAGTTAGAAAACTAGCTTCTGGAAAAGTTGTAGAGTAACACCCTTACATTGAAGAACGGGTAAGCAAGGTTTTCATACCACCCCCTCTCCTCGGCCACCATCTCCAGCCCTCTTCCTGCCTTCCTCTCCCTCCCTTCCAACCACACAGATAGAATACACACACACACACACACACAAACGCACGCACACACACACGCGCGCACACACACACACGCACACGCACACACACACACACACACAACGCACGCACATGCTTAATTCATGGGCCCATCCTCAGTGTGCACATTGCATTCAAGTCCATCGAAGAATGTATGAAAAATCCTTTTCTAATGAATTAAAGAAAACACGACAAGTATATCAAACAGCATAGTCCACTGATGCCAAATCTGTCCTAATTCTCAAAATCCGTCTTACATATTGACATCTCAGTTCAGTTGACCACTGACACTAATAATGCCAATTATTTCTTATCCTATATTCCAGCTTTTAGTAATTGTTTCTTTTTAATGAAAACCATTTCCTTGTAAAATTTTCTTTTTGTTCCACTAACTGTATAGCCAGAATTTGTCAACTGCATCCCTCTGTTTCATAATTTTATAAAGACTATCAGACTTGGTATAATATTCCGCAGTTTTACATTAACATATATGATTTTTTTCTTGAATGATGCATCAGTTGTGTACTGGTGCATACACCCAAACGTAGTCAATCATTCGGAATACATAACATTAGCACTGTTATAACAAGTTTGATCAGTCCAGTCTTTTGAACCTGTTCTGAACTATAAACAAGTCTAACACAGAGTAACTTTGATACAAGACTGGCACAGCCTTTTAAACTTGAATAAAGTCAGACAAATACAAAGACGAACAATTTAATAGTGAGGGGAAAACAAGCGCAGGCCAACAACCCCTCCATCGTCACAGTTATGATTTGGCAAAAATTTGAACTTAAGGGGAGGGGGGGGGGAGGATTGGAAATGAGAACATAAAGTTATGAAAGTATATTATAAATATGAAAAATCTTCCCTGGCTGTATGAGGAAACCACCGTAATCCCTCTCGAAGGCAGATCTATTTGTATTGCCTGCGCCTAGGCCTTTCGTCCGCTGGATCGGACTGATCAGGAAGACACAGCCAATTGTGTCTGTGCTCCTGGCGTCAAATAGAGACACACCACAGTCCATAATACTGTGGTGTACTCACCACCAAGGGTTCAAAAAAAATCCAACAGCACCCCCAACGCAGCCAGCGAAGGGCAGTAATGAAACAAAACGAAAGTGTGGGGAGGAAAAATGTTGCTGAAAAACTAAAAACATTATGCAAACAGTATAAAATGTAGGGGACAATCTTTGAGCCTACGCCTGAGAATAAACCCAAGGATGCAAGGGAGATCAAAAGACAAACACAAAGACGGCAGAAACAAATACACATAACCTCGATTTTAACTTCTGTTCAGAACTGTTAAATATACTGGCAGCCCCAAAACATATCTGTCAATGTTTGATCTTTAATATCATGGAAGCTACACAGTTACACCGTGGTGACATCTGAACGTTTACATGCAAATATTTCTGTGTAAGTAATAACCTACGTGTTTGTCCTGACTTGAGCCATCTTTAATATCAGTCATCTGTTGATTTGTCTACTTTATAAAACATTTTTCCCCCAGTTTGAAACAGTGTGAGCATAACTATAACTGACTCCTTTTTCTAATGCATGATGGACTTATTTCTGTACTGAGAGAGGCAAGTTGTATCTATTAACTCATCTATACTTTATAGTGGTCCAAGCCTTCCAGTCCTCAGTACGATTGCCTCCCTTCATTTCTAACCCTTTGTTTCTCTTTGTAAATTTGTAAGGTTTTGGTTACACCGCTGAATTAAAAAACAAAACAACAACAACAACAACAACAACAACAACAAACCGTGTCCTTGTATGTGATTACTTTTCTGGAAAAATGACGAAGATTCAAGAAATCACCAATTGCATCTGTTATGTCACCAGCAGCACAGCTGATGTTGTTATCGCTGTTGTAGCTGCTGTTGGTGGGGGTGGTGGCTTTATTGTTGCATTGTTGCTGTTGCTGTTTGCGTTTCTTGTCTGCTATTGTTGCGGCCTTGTTGCTTCTGCTACCACTGTAGTTGCACTTGTGTTTTATTTTCTGCTGCTGTTGTTGTTCCTACTGTTGTATGTTTGTATGTACATACATATATGACTATATATCTGTATCTATATATGTATACACACATGCACACACAGACATATAACTATATCTCTTTCTCTCTCTCTATCTTTATATCTATCTATATCTAGATCTGTCTATCAATCCATCTATCTATATATCTATCTATTTATCTATCTTTCTATATACTGTTCAAAAAAGTTAAGGACCAACATTTCACTGACTTATAAAAAAGGAAATTGGGAAGTGATCAATCTCCAAGTGTAACCTGGATTTATTGAATATGTGAAAAGTGTGTAAAGACAATGACAAGTCCAAGGAATCAACAAACTGGAATCGAGCGCAGTACAAACACCCCCACCCCCAAATTTGAAAGTCACAGGAGGAGTGTTTGTTCAATGTCATGGTCAATAACGTGTGTGTCCCCCGTTATTGGCAAGGCATTCAAGGCAGCGTTGTCGCATGGAGTTCACCAGTGTGCGCAGAAAGGCCTGGGGGACAGCAGCCCATTCCTGCTGAGTGACTCAAACAGCTGACCCAGGTTAGCAGGAGGACGACGCTGCTGCAGTCTCCGGCCCAGCTCATCCCAAAGATGTTCGATGGGGTTCACGTCTGGGCTGTTTGCGGGCCACTGCATTCTGTTGACACCAGCAGCTTGGAGAAACGTGTTTACTGCTCTGGTGCGATGGGGCCGTGCATTGTCGTCTTGAAAGACTGCCTGAGGTCCAAGCTGTTGAAGGGCTGGCAGCACCAGGGGTTGCAAAATCTCTGTTTGGTAGCGAACACCATTCAAGTTCCCTGCCACATTGTAGAGAACCGTTCTGTAGCGTGTGCTTATGCCGCCCCAAATCATAACGGATCCCCCACCATAGCGGTTCCTTTCCAGGACAGCTTCTTCTGCAAAACGCTTCCCACGGTGTCTCCAGACCCTGTTCCGTCTATCGGTGGGATCCAGGCAGAACCGCGACTCGTCTGTAAACATCACGTTAGCCCACTGTTCATGTGTCCATCTCACGTGCTGCGTGCACCATACTCGGCGTGCTGCTCTGTGGGCATCAGTCAAACGAGGTCTTATGGCTGGTCGTCGAGCACGGAGGTTAGCGGCGTGTAGGCGGTTTCGTATGGTCTGATCACTGACAACAGTGTTGGTGGCATCTCTAAGGCGACGTGTGATGTTGTTTGCACTTGCTGTTCTTTTTGTGTGGCCTGCCTTTCAATGTATCGGTC